>ULGN01000001.1:910357-1055547 GCA_900518985.1 Yarrowia alimentaria
GACACCTTGAGCTCCTTGGACGTGACAACGTCGAAAGTGGCGTTGAAACCCATCTGTAGGAAGTTGTTAGCGTCTCGGGCAAACATCTTGGTCAGCGAAGACTTGAAGATGGATGTGGAAAAGGCGTCGCAGAGCACCAGGGCACCGCCGGTAGAGTTGGTCAGCGACCGCATCTCGTGCATACCAATCTGATCGTAACATCCTGCAAAAATGTCCACGGCCTGACCATGTGTGGTGGCTCGCTTGGCCAGACTCTCGTAGTACTTGGTGGCAGTCTTGGAGTGCTTGGCTGTGTCCTTTTCAATTTCGTGATGCGATCGAATGGGCTCCTTGAGCTCGGGGCCGACAATCATACCAGGTCCCTCGGTGGGAGCACCACCGGCGAAGAGCATGACTCGAGCACCGCAGTGGGGGAAAGCAGTCTCCAGGAGGCCAAGGGCAATGCCGAGAGCGACACCAGTACATCGAATGGGTCGTCGGTCGGCGGCCACGGGCCAGGGGTCCTTCTGCAGACCCTCGAGGACGTTAGTGAGCGCAAACTCGGCGTTCTGGAGGGGCAGCAGGAACCGGGCGGCGGCGCTCTGGGCCTGGGAGTGGCCCTGCTGGGGTCCTCGGGGACCTCCCTGGGGCTGGTTGAGACCCAGCTGCTCCTGGACCTGCTTGGCTGTGTAGTCTCGGTTTCCTCGGAAAACGAACGACTTGCCACACTCTCTGTAGCCAATCTCGTGGACCTGGGCCATGGCGCCAAAGGTGACGAGGCCAACAAGGGCGTTTTCGGGAATCAGAGACAGAGTGGCGACGAGATGGTCCTTGAGCGCAGTGAGGTTTTCGGAATCGAGACAAGTGTCGACGACAAAGACGAAGATGGGGTTGGGGGCCGGTCGCGACAGCACGTACTCGACGGTGGTGCACTCGGGTCGCAGCTCGTGGGGCAGGTTCTCGGGGGTGATGTCTCGGTACTGGGGGGGCAGCTGGTTTCGCGAGAGACAGAAGGGGCAGACCCAGGCTCGGGCACGCAGATCCACCTGGCAGAAGGAGTTGATGACGGCTCGGCATGGCGCTCGGCACGCGATGGGCTCGTACTGGAGCACGGGGAGATTGGGCTTCTCCTTGAGGGGGGTGTAGAGCGCCGAGATGGGGACGACGGTTCTGGACGCCTCGATCCGCGTGGACGGGATGCAATTCCAGGAGAACCGCACTCCGTCCTTTTCTTCGAATTCTTCAAAGTCCTGTTGTTAGTGTGTGAGGTGTGGTGGGGTGGGGAGACGGCAGCCGCGGATGCCCGCCGGTCTGGGGCGCGTGGTCCGCTCAGTTTGGGTGCTGGCTTGCGTTTGTGTGCTGGTGTCGCAGTCTTTGTCGCTGTTTGCGCTCTCTCGTCCTCGGTTTGGGCTCCCCACATGACACGAAAGCGCGCTTGTAGCGGGCCGATTGCCGCCGGGGGAAAAGGAAATTGGCCGCCGTGACAGGCCCGATGTCGCGGGGCGTGTCGAGTCGCGGAATCGCCGTTGCTGGGCCCGTCGCCGTCGCGGGATCACGTTGGCACACTCACCATTTGTTTTTTTGTGCTGAATAGGCCACCTAAGCAAAGTGAACTCAATGTTGAAAATGCCAGAGGGTCGTTTGGAGCCAGGTGGGAGGAGAGTAAGCTGCTGTCCAAACTTAATCCTGTTTTCGAAAGCTGGGAATGTGGGAAGGCAGCCCTGCCATCTGGAGGGGGTGTCGCTGGATAATTTTGGGGGCGGATATTCGCATTTCTGAAGCGCCAATCAGGACCGCGGAAGCGAGCGCATTCCAACGGTGCCGCTACATTGCACATGTCACCCCCACAGCCCCCAGCAGATGCACCCCCTCAAGTCTCTCGAGACGCTCTCCGCTCTAAAATAATACCACCTACGCACATGCTCATCTGCTTAGACACGTCTACACGCACACACCCTAAATCGTGCACCTCGAAATTGCAGAAGCGAATTATAACATTTGGTCAAACCATACGCAACTCATCACAGCATAGCACAGCATATCACGACCTGAAAAGCACCACCATGGAAGCGACTACTCTGGCCAGCGGAGCAATTGCCCGGATCCTGGTCTACCATCTCTTCCCCTCCGTGCCCGCCACCCTGGACGGACATGTCGAGATCTCCACAGCCGTCACCTCCTTCAAACGTCTCCAGGAGGGTCTGTACCTCTACCAGCAGGGAATGGACCCCTACGACGGCGGCATCTTCCACCAGTCGCCGCTGCTGCTCGGCGCGGTGTCTGTGCTCTCCAAAATCCTGCCCCAGCACCTTGCAGTCAACCTTCTCTACGTGCTGGCTGACCTCACAGCGGCGTGGGCCCTGGCGCGAACCGCCCAGCGAGCGGCCACCACTATCAGATACGTGTTCAAAAAGAAGGACGCAAAAGAACCGGCGCCGTTTGCCCCCTGGATCGTCGCAGCCATCTACCTCTTCAACCCGCTGCTGTTCCTGTCCTCGGCAGCCAAGTCCACGGCGGTCTTCAACAACGCCGCCATCTGCTGCATTCTGGCGGCCGCCACGCACGGCCACTTTCTCGCAGCCGCAGCCGCCACAGCCGTGGCCACAAACCTCTCCTACTACCCGCTGTACCTCTCGCCGCTCGTTTCGCTGCTGCTCCACAACAGCTCCGGAAAGCCGCTGAAAAGCAGCAAGGTGGAGTACGGAGCGCAGTTCTGCCTGCTCACGCTGACCTACAGTGCCGCAATCCTGCTGCTGTCGCAGGCAATTGCCGGCTCCTGGAACTTTCTGGGAGCTGTATACGGCACCATTCTCACCGGCAAGGACCTGACGCCAAACATTGGCCTCTGGTGGTACTTTTTCACCGAAATGTTTGACTTCTTCCAGCCCTTCTTCACGGGGCTCTTCCAGATCCACGTCTTCCTCTATGCCGCGCCCATCACCATCCGGTTCAACGCATACCCTCTGTTTGCAATCACCATGTATCTGGGTCTGGTTGCGCTGTTCAAGGCCTATCCCGACACGGGCGACGTGGGACTCTTCTTCTCGCTCGTGCCCTTCTTCAGACCCCTCTTCCCGCTGCTCAGATACCCCATCCCTGCGTTTTTGGCGCTGTTGTACTCGGCAGTGCTGCTGCCCACCTTCTTCCACATGTGGATATACTTGGGCTCCGGAAACGCCAACTTTTTCTACGCCATCACCCTAGTGTACGCCCTGGGAATGACCGTGTGCATCTCCGACTTTGCTTGGGCCATGCTTCGTTTGGAGCACGATGGTGGAGAGGATCCCAACCTGTCCCAGATCTAGGCAGGTGTCGAAAAGAATATAGATGTCATTTAATAACGAATTATGAGAATATTGAGGTGGAATTATAGGGAGGTTGATACTGATGTGGTGATTAAAAGATTCAGTCATATCAATTTAAAAAAAAAAATTCAAGAAGGAATAAAAAATAAAACTGGGCCCAACCGGGAATTGAACCCGGGACCTCTCGCAAATTGCTTAGGAACCCTAAGCGAGAATTATACCACTAAACCATCGGGCCAATTTCTGAAATTGTTTAAAAAATGTTGGTGTCGCTTATAGCCATAAAAGTCACGTGACCGGCAAAAAAGTCACGTGATCGGAGTGAAAAAGTCGTGTTTGGACTCAAAATACAGTCCATGAGGTTCTAACGACTGTATTGATCAGTTTTATCACTTTGAACCTCTTCCGTTTCATCGATAACGCTTTGGAAGTTCCAATTTTAGTTGCGGATGTCCCTCATCGCTCCACAGCACGTAATATTTCTTGTTTCTGCCGCACTGTGGCAAATTAAAAGGGGCTAACACATGCAAGAGCTTGCTCCGAGTTGGTTTCTTTTTTCGGACCTCTTCCGGTACCTGTGCTGCGCATTTGAAACGAATATTACCATTTTCGATTGCATGTCTGAATGCCTAATCGATTTCGACCGTAAGGTGGGGATACTTTGCCACCGAGACCTGCAGGGCACAGTTGCGGCAGCAGTGGGGCTGTGGTGACCAAACTGAGACTGTTGCAACCGCTATCTCCTGATGAGTACGTTGGTGGACTCCAGTATGCTCTGACTCAATAACCTCGTGTTCTGCGACGTAATTTGTGATAGCAAGTTTGACTTTGCCTCGTATAGTCGGGCCTGGACACTTTGAGCGTGACAGGCTCGGTTCCTCGGGTTCCTCGAGCAGGAACGTGCTACCTTGCTTCGGTTTCTTTAGTTTCTTGGTGTCTAGTAGGGGTAACTAGCCTGAAAGAGAAGAAAAAAAGAAACGACCAGGTGACGCAACTGTACCTGGAAAAGTTTCATTGGCCGATTTCCACGATAGAGCCATACTCGGGGACCGTCAAGGTCATCTGATTGCTGATCGTTGCCACTACTTTTCAGGGGGATGGACCAGCACGTGCATGAAGATCCGGCGACCCGATGAGCACTTTGCTGGAGTGTTAATGGGCATCTGGAAGTGGGTGCTCTTGGACGTGAGTCTGGAAGGAAAATGGCAGCTAGATCAAACAAGACTTTTTTTTTTTTCTGCGCCATTTAGTCGAATCCCGTATACGTCTCAGCCATAGCATTCACCCCCCCCCCCAAAGTTTTCGGCCTCTGGTGGTCTGACTGACTAGCATCGTTTTTGCCTTTGCTTAGTCTTTGGCAGCTGACAACTTTGCCGCCAACTTTGCTTGTCTACAGCCACTCATAGGGGAAGAATGGCTCCGAAGAGTCGCCAGAGTTTGCGACACGCTTTCGTCTTCCCGCCGAGAGTTCAAGAGAGTGTCTCAGCGGCTCCATTGTGGGCAGCATTGTTTCACAACGGGCAGTTTTGGTTTTGCGATGGCGCTAGGGGGGGTAGCACGGCAAAACACCGATGAGCAGTCTGGGGACACAAAAAGCCTTAGGACAGGTCCGTTTCTGTGTCCCCTGGCAGTCCAATCTACCCAGCAACAAAGTGTGTGTCGCCACTACAACAGAGTTGGCTGCATCGCTGATCTGCCCTACTATTACCGATTGAAGAAGAGGAAAGGTTCCCGTAACCCAAAAGACAACCTTGTGCCTGGGGAGACCTGTGGAAGAAATTTAAATAGTTCAATTGATTTGTTATAGAGAAGCTTAAAGAGTTGGTAGAAAAACGGTTAGCGGCCGAGCCAGTCGGGCCAGAAGAAGGAGTGCTGTACTTTTGGAGACTCAACGGTCCGCTTAGGCAGAGGCAGTGGCAGGCAGCTTGGAGACCACGGAGCCAAGAGAAGAAGTAGCGGAAGTAAGAGATCCGATAACGTCTCCAAGGTCGGGGAAGATCTTGGCGAACGAAGAGATGAGGGTCTGGATGTCGGTGAGGAAGTTCTGGAAGATCTTTCGGCCGAGGACGCCGTTGATGCCGTCGGGGATGATGGAGGCGAGGGTGGCGGCAATCTGCTCGACCACAAGAGCCAGGGTCTTGAAGATGGGGTTGACAATGACAGAGGCCAGAGTGCCGGCAATGCCAGAGATGACGGGCAGGTTCAGGGCGGCAATGTCCTTGACAAGCTCGGGGATCTGCTTGTTGAGCGAGTCCAGGGCAGACTCGAGGTTCTGCAGCTGGGTCTGCTTGTTGGAGGTGGGCTGGGTGAGCACGTCCAGAGTGCCGGAGATGGTCTTGAGGAAGGTCTCGGCGAGGTGGATGAGGTCGTCGGCGACGGCCAGCTGTCGCACCTCCATTCGCTGGAAGCCGGCGGCGTTCTGGGGGTAGGCGGCGACCATGGAGGCGGCGGCGGCGAAGACGGCAATGTTCTGGATGGCAACCATTGTGGGTGTGTTTGGGTAGTAGAAGAGAGAGAAGAGCGAAGAGAAGCTGTTGTTTTCTGCAGAACCGAGGAGGGGCTGGCGGCGGTATTTATATTGTCGCGAGCACCGCTGGGGTCCCGTTTCCAGCTCTCGACTTTGCGTTTTTCCCGGCCTCTCGACCTCCACCCTGAAGCAAACCTTGGGCCGTTGGTTTCGAGTTTGGTTCGAGCTTGGTTCAGGGGAGTCAATTGCAACATTGGCTGACCAGCCGGACAAAGAGGCCATCGACCTGGATCCGCCAACGGCAGAGAGCTAGCTTCGGCCAAGCTCTTGCTGTGGGGGGAAGGCAGTGGGGGGGAGAAAGGAGCTGGGAAAGGGGCCGCAAGAGACGAGTATTTGTCGGCGGCAAGAACCAAGTGACAAATGGCCATTCTGTGGTCCTCCAAAGCGGTTTCCGCTCGCAAAAAGCAGAAACTGCGGCCGTGAGAGCCGGCTAAAGTGGTACCATATCGACGACAGTAACCTTGGACCATGCATAACTTCAATTACGACAACCGCCACAGACGCTCGATTCTTTGTTCTTCTAGACCGTGCAACAGAGTTAGCAGTTGGTTTATCGGCTTGGACGGTTGTCGAATTATCCACTTTGCGAGTTATATGGAGTTAACCGCAGAAAAACGAGATTTCTGCAGTCGGGGCGTTGGGGCAGCTATCGACAAGCGGTTTTGACAGCTAGATGAACAGCAGCCAGTGCGACGAACCAGTCAAGTTCCAGACTGGATCCAGCCAAAGCTGCTGCTGTTGTCGCTGGTTTCGGCTGCTCCTCTTCTGGCTCTTAATTACCCCTTTTCTCGCCAATTCAACCCTCAGCCACGCAAGCTTCGGTGGACGATCGGCCCGGTGATCTCCTTAGGTCTACCGATTGGCCAACGACGACGATCGGCGTGGCCGCTGCATGAAATCAGGTACAGCGGTGCGTGTGCAGAGTGTCTGCAGTGGGTATCGTTATCTTTCATGTGAAGATGTGGTTTGGAGAAACGTGCGGTAGCCACACCGAGTCATGCAGTTCCAGGCTTGCAGAGAAAAGGGTGCTGTAGCTAGCAGTACGCCGAAAACAGTACGGTGCGGTGCAGGTGTCGTACAAGACATGAAGCTCGGCTGAATCCTAGACACTCAAAAAAAAACTGTATTGGCTGCGAGAGAGTGTGAATGTTGCAAGACTCGGCATAACTATCCCAATAACGCAATACCAGTTGCTTTTTTGGCATCTGGTAGTGGCTTGGCATGCTTTTTGGACCCTGCCATGGATCCTTGCCGCGTTTTCATTTCACGTCTCCCTCGACTCCAATTAATGTCTCGATCGACCTGGGGCTTGGTCTATACGACGAGCGGAGATCTACCTCTCAGGTTGCCGGTTTGGGAGTGCCCTATCTTTCTTGTCTTTGCTTTTTTGCGTAAAAAAGGCGTTGAGGCGGTAGTTTGGGATGCGAGCGCTAGTCATGGGACCCCCCTTGGTCGAGCTGACTTGGTCCTGGGTCATTTGGTCGACTTTCACCAGTTGCACAGCAGTTTCTGTGAGAGAATAGTAGCAGATTAGCCACTGCCAACCTACAGCATTCTGCGGTACGGAAAAGACTCTTGCTGATGTCTCGAACGAGAAAGAGAATCGAAGAAGCAAAAATACCCGCAAGACTCAGACAACCACAGTCTCGCAGAATATCGCACAACTGGGCTCGTAAAGGGCGGGATACCCGGATTCTACAGTCGCCAAAACAGAGTTCCAGGAACAGACGCTGCTGCCAGGTCTAGGTTTGCTCTCTTTTTCGTTTCTCGACTTTCTTTCTTCTCGGTTATGGTTGACTCTTCTCTTCAGAGTGGAGAGTGGAGGTGTAGTTTTTTTTTCCCTTATGTTTTATTTTTTTTGGCTGCGACTTAGTTTTTCAGACAAAAATCTTTAAAATTAATTTCTGTTAATCCGGCAAAGTGTAGCACCCTGAATAATCCTGCTGGAGCCGTTCCAAAGACACGGCGCGGGAGCCATTGCGCCATCGACTGCCGTGGCCGTTGAAAATCTCCGTTTCCGGTTCTTTGTGACTCCAGGGTGGGGGTGAGACAGCTTTGCAAGACATGCGTTAAATGCATCAAAAAAGTGCATAGATTGGTCCAGCCTTTTTTTTCTACTTGCCAGTTTATGCAGAAGACTGTCGGTTAAGAGATTAGCCAAGTGCATGGTCGACGTAATGTACCAAAGAGCACCCATTCAACAAGACAATGGAGAGGCAATAAACGAAATCTGAAAAGTGCATTCGTCTCAGAATCAGTCGCAAAATCCAGTGGTGCAGTTTGTTTTCTTCCAGCTGCTCTACTCATCAATTCACAGTGGTGTGCTGTTTCGACAAACTTATGCTTCTGCTCGACCTGTAGCTGTCAGGAACATATGCACACGGGTACGCATCTACACTGTGGTCATTACAGAAATTTTTGAATTGCTATCGCGCAAGGGAAAAAAAAAAAAAAAGAGAAAAATAAGAAACGAAGCAATTACCGTAAAAAACAGCAACTCGGCGAAAAGGTGGAAAGAAACAGATTTTCCACGTCTCAGAGCCCGTCCTCCACCAGAAACCAGCCGCAATAACCACCCTGGACTCATAAATTACTCCACCATAACTTCCATTTATCCACGATGTTTCACTTTGAAAATTAGCTATCAATTTGACCATGCACATGAAGCATAACTGTGCGTGACATTCAGTACAGGTGACGACTACTTTTCCAAACGCTTGGCCAGTGGCTCGATTGGAGAAAAAACAACACCGTCTGAAAGCGCAGCTCTTGGTGAGACTGGTGGTGCTTTCAGAATCGTCACAACTGTCCTGTGGCGTCCTCTAGGTGGGTTCTTCTCGCACTTGCAACTCCCAAACTGTGAAAAAAAGTGGAGATTCAGATTGTCCGGATAGGTGGGCTTTCCACGACGCTGCAACAAGCCAATCTGGTTTAAAGAGCGTTTGCCGATATTGGCAGAGTACGGAGAAAACGTGTGGGGTAATTGAGATCCTGCTGACACAGTTTTGGTCGGCTTCCGCTGCAAACACTTTACGACTGATATTCCCCTTTAAAAAGCAGCGTGTTTGGTTTGGGAAAATTCTGAAGAGTGCATTCTTCTCCAAATAAAATTCTGAGTCCATTGGTGTAGGTTTTGTTTCTCTGAGATTGTTTTAGTGCGTTCTAAGCATGGGTAGGTGGATGGCTGGGGTCTGTTAGCAATGATACAGTCATGAAGCATAACTTATCGCCAACTCAATGACAATGAGGTCGGTGTAGATCCAGTGGTAATTTGAAACATATTGTTCTGTTCAGAATCGGATTTGGAAATTAACGCTCTTTTCAGAATTTCAATTGAGTCTGCCGTTGGTAATCTGTCAAGTGTAGTGTTAGGAGGCTCATACGGCTGTTGTTAGCAATCGAGAGGATTTCAGAACATGTGCAAATGCAACAGAAATACCAACTCTGATGCACTGGGCTACTTGCTCTGGATAAAAATGACTTTCTGAAATCATTGTGGCGTCTAAACAGCGTTTAATAGTGCTTGGTAATCGTACTTGGTCCAAAGAGACCAGTTTCAGAGCTACACTGTGATTTGAAAGCTCAATATGTGGGGAATTGAACGGCGTGTATTGGTCTGCGGTTTAGTTGCGGCATTTCCACTGCTCTTCAGCTTGTTTGAACCGTTTTCCGACTCAGTAGGGTCGCTTTTATGCACTTCCAGCCGCATGCGTCATGGGTCCACTTCCGAGGCACATCTTAAACGATCTCAAACAATCTCAAACAAGAGACTAGTTGTAGTGAGGGCTAATCATCTTGGTACATTATCTTGGTAAACAAAACATTTCTATAAGATCTGTCTCTTTAGATTTTCTTCGGTTCGCACAAATTATCATTTTACAGCCTGCTGTATCTCTCCAGAGTGGGCAGACATTACGTTATAGCATGATATAGCTGTATATAACTCACTGAGTTTCGGTAGTAATGAGACTTGAGCAAATATGACAGACTTGTGCTGTTCGGCTAGACACCAGCCAGTGACTGTATTCTTTCCAAATCCATTTGTTTTTATTTTCCTAAAATTTTTGTAGCTCAAAACTTGTATAACCCGGACGATCTGGCTGAGAAGTGGTTTAGTTGCTTGACAATGTTGAGGTTTAAGTGACCCGATATTTGAGGTGTTTTCACACTACTTTTTCGATTAAATCACTCTGTGAATTGAACACGTATGTATCTCATTCAATCTCCCACGTCTCTCTAGTGCTACTCTGGAAAAATTGTAGTCGAATCACTTTTCTCAGACATGACTGTAGACCATGTAGCCTTTGAGTGGGCTGGGTCGAAGAAGAAAAGTGTCTTTGCTTGTATTAGAAACAGTGTAAGCGAGGCAGTGGGTGGTGTTTTCAGTGTTTTTCTCTTTCCATCCGAGGCATCTGTATTACGCTGAATCACTCACAAATCACTCACAAATGAACACTCTTTTTTTGGCTACCAGTAGGACTCATGTATCGTCAAATTATGACACCAAAATAACATGCATATAGCCCTCTCACTATTCACATTGTCCAGCCGCATCAGATGCATTTGCATGGTTGCAGATTGCAGACTGGCCTAAATGGTTTCTTCGTTCAAATGAATAAAAATACAAATAAATTCACAAAAATCTCCAAAAAATCACCACAAACACGCACACCCATACCCCCCCCAAACTCTATCGATCCAGGGTCTTCTGCCCCTCCATAGTCTTCTGACAGCTGACAGATTTTTCAGTCGGCTCGGATCACACATGTCATCGAAGCATGCCGTAAAGTCCGCTTGTGTGTGTGTTTCGAAAGTTAATTTTGACACGAAATTGGCAGAGATCGAGAAACAAGAAAAAACAACAAAACAACACTCTGAAAAATACAGTGCGGCATTTATCGAATGTAGGCTGAGTACAGCAAGACTGGAGACAGCGCAACAGAAACGAGTACTTAGGAGGTCACACAGTGATACTCACCCAAAAGACACAAAGAGAAACCACAAACAAACAACACCTCAGGGTCTGTCTACATTCCTGTTCCTAGCAGCTTCTGCAGCAGGGCACATATTCCACCTCTTGTCTTTCGCCGTCTCTTTGCATATGTGCGGTGAGAAGGTGCGTTTCTGCAGTTGTTTAGAGCCGAGTAAAGGCTTGCAGTGAGCGCTTTGGGACCGAACCAAGGGGGGGGCCGGACGTGGGAAAACGGGGGCATTTCGACGGAGCGGGCAAAAAAAAAAAAAGGCGCATGGGACACAAAAAGCTGCTTCCGGCCACGTACCCGCTCGCTGCTGCAACGCTTCCCCCCCCCCCTTCAAACTCTGCCACGCTTGGCTTCCGCAGGGGCTCAATCAGCTGCTGCTCCAGGCTTTAGCCGAGTTATAACGTCTGAGTAAGCCTTTCAGAGTTTGCTCTCCATACCGCACACAAATAGGGCAGTGGGCCCGACAAGTAGGGGCCAAAGAGTCCCAACGACGGCCGTTCTGGACGCAAAAAAGCGGGGAATCGGCAGCCCCAGACCCAGCGGCGCCGTTTGTGTCCGTTTCCCAGCGGTTCGGCCGCCACTACCGCCCGCTGGCAGCACACTATCCATGTCGTGGGCCGCTCCAAAAGCCAGCCTAAAGCCTCACCTAAGCTTCGCATAAGGTGGGAGCCAAAAGTGCACAAGATTGGGGGGGAGGGGGCTCGAGGGAACGGCAAAAGGACGAGGCTGTGCGGAGGCAGGAGACGCCAATATGGTTGCGACGCGGGCGCGGGCAGCTGGCGCGGTTTCCAGGCCGTTCGGTGGCCTGGCCGTGGAGTTGTGGTCCGTTGCAGCGGTTTCTGGCCGTTGTAAACACCGCAATTCTAAACGTAAACTCGGCAGCTGGAGGACAAGAAAAAGACAAAAAAAAAGGAAAAAAAGAGAAAACAGAAAGTAAAAAAAAAAAAGGCTCACCTCTGACAAGCCCGTGTGTCTGAACGCTGTGCATTCCCAAGCCCAGAGTGCATCAGGCTCCAAGCTCCAACAACGCTTCCTCTCCACCACATCAGTACCTACACTGGCCCAGCCTGCATAATCTGACAGCCGTTAGACATGACCGATAGGCCCGGTTACGACGGTGAGTATCGCGCGACGACCGAAGAGAGCGCCCAACGGTCGGGCAAACACCAGGCTTTCTGGAATCGACTGCTTGGCTCTATTGCAGAGGGCTTCCTACCAGAGACACCAAAAACACATTGTCAGCAAAAACAGAACAATGCAACAGCACGCGATTTGTGCAGCGACTCGACGACACTGCGACACAGAACGCAGACCCAGCACCAGCCCACGAGACCCGCCCACGACACTTGTTTACTCGGCTTTACCCGTTTCCTCCCATCCCTACGACCTGCCTTGTTTACCCAACTGTAGGGCGATGCCACATGCCTCGGCCCCTGTTCCTGGACCGTGTGTGTCCTTGAGCTGTCTGCTGTGGTCTGTTTGTGTCTGTGGCGCTGCCCCTGCCCCTTCTGAACGTGTGCTAAAGCCAGCGTGTCTCGCCTCTTCCAGCCACCCCCCATGACCGCACACCCCACAGACGACCCCCATACTAACCCAGCTGAGCTCGAAGAGCAACGCGACAACGTTGCGCCTCTGCAAAACGTGGGCTCAAATATCGACACCACACAGTCGAAACGACACAGATTCGGCACGCAACGCCGCACACACTCGGTCAGCAGACGAAAGTCGCTGTTCCAAAAACTCGTCTACCCCGAGCGAGTAAACATCGACACCACCCACGAAATCGAGGACGAGGCCCAGGGCCCCTCCCGAACGGTCTACTTCAACGAGCCGCTACCAGCCGACAAAAAGGACCCCAAGACAGGCCACCCCCTGGTCCACTACGTGCGAAACAAAATCCGAACGACAAAGTACACGCCCATCACGTTTGTGCCGAAAAACCTGTTCTTCCAGTTCCACAATGTCGCCAATATTTATTTCTTGCTGATTGCCATTCTCTCGGCCTTTTCCATCTTCGGTGTGCAGTCCGCCGGTCTGGCAGCAGTGCCCATCATTGTCATTGTCGTGCTCACCGCCATCAAGGACGCCATCGAGGACTACCGACGCCAGGTGCTGGACATGGAGGTCAACAACAACGTGACTCGTGTGCTGGACGGCGTGGAAAACCCCAACGTGCAGGAGGATGACGTTGGAGTGTGGCGACGGTTCAAGAAGGCCAACTCGCGGTTCTGGGGCCCCAAGGGTCGTGCTTTTGTGCGTCTCTTCATGCCCAAGCAGCGACGAGTCGAAAGCCAGGAGAAGGAAAACGAAATGCACAGAGTGCTTTCCAACACCACCGTCATCACTGCTCGAATGTCTCGAGACCTGGGAGGCCGACCTTCCGGAGTCAGCCGAGGCCGACGATCCGACGTGAGACGGTCCGATGTGCGACAATCTGCCGATCTCCGACGTGATTCCAATGTGCGATTTTCCGACGACTTTGGCGAGGGCCCCGCTGGCGACTCGCGCACCCTGCGACCCAGCATCTCCAACGCTCGAGAGCCCTACCTCAACAACAACGACTCTTACTACGGCAAGGATCCCCTGGACGGTGGAGACCCCACTGTGGTTGACTACAGTATCAGACCCCAGGGGGTGGCCAAGTTCCGAAAGAAGTACTGGAAGCAAGTGAACGTGGGCGACATTGTGCGAGTCATGTGCGATGACGAGGTGCCAGCCGATATTGTTGTGCTGTCTACTTCTGATGACGACGGAGCCTGTTACATTGAGACTCGAAACCTTGATGGTGAGACCAACCTCAAGGTGCGACAGGCTCTTGCTGCCTCCAAGTCCATTCGACACGCCTCTGACTTTGAGCGATCTCGCTTCGAGGTCATGTCCGAGCCTCCTCACGCCAACATGTACTCCTACAACGGTGTGCTTCGATGGACCGCGCCTGAGTCAGAAGGTGGTCCTCCCGTGGAGCAGAACGAGCCCATCAACTCCAACAACCTGTTGCTGCGTGGCTGCTCTGTGCGAAACACTCGATGGGTCATGGGTCTTGTTATTTTCACTGGTGCCGACACTAAGATTGTGCTTAACACTGGCGAAACGCCTGCCAAGCGATCTCGAGTCACCCGAGAGCTCAACATCAATGTGTGGTCCAACGTCGCTCTTTTGATTGTACTTTCAATTGTCGCTGCCGCTGTTCAATCACAGCATTTCCGTCGACACAATACCTCTGATCGATTCTTTGAGTTTGGTATTGTTGGCGGTACTTATGCCGTTGGTGGTCTTGTTACCTTCTTTACCTTCCTCATTGTGTTGCAGTCGCTCATTCCCATTTCTCTGTACATCTCTATTGAGATTGTCAAAACTTGCCACGCCTTTTTCATCTACAACGACATTGACATGTACTACGCTCCTCTCGATTACCCCTGCACGCCCAAGAGTTGGTCCATTTCCGACGATCTCGGCCAGATTGAATACATCTTTTCCGATAAGACAGGTACGCTGACACAGAATGTGATGGAGTTCAAGCAATGCACCATTGGAGGCAAGTCCTACGGTAAGGTCTTCACCGAAGCCATGCTTGGTCTACGAAAGCGACAGGGTGCCAACGTTGACACCCTTCAGGCCGAGATGGAGCAGGATATTGCCCAGGACCGTCAGCTGATGGCCCAGGAGATGGCCAAGGTCTACCACAACCCCTACATCATGGAGGAGCCCACTTTTGTGTCTTCCGAAATTGTTCGGGATCTCGAGGGTGCTTCTGGACCCGAGCAGAGCCAGCGAGTTCACTACTTCCTTTTGGCTTTGGCCCTGTGCCACTCTGTGCTTCCTGAGGTTGACCCTGAAGATGGTGTTTTGCTATTCAAGGCCCAGTCTCCCGACGAGGCTGCTCTTGTGTCGACTGCACGAGATCTTGGATTTACCGTTGTTGAGCGAACCCGAAAGTCTGTGGTGGTGGATGTGCTTGGCAAGCGAATCGAGTACGATGTGCTAGCCATGCTGGAGTTCAACTCTACGCGAAAGCGAATGTCTACTGTTGTTCGACTTCCCGACTCCGGCAAGATTGTACTTCTGTGCAAGGGTGCCGATTCCGTCATCATGGCTCGACTCAATCGTCAGATCAACGAGGCCAACCTGCTGGATGAGACTGCTCAAGATCTCGATCGGTTTGCCAACGAGGGTCTCCGTACTTTGTGTCTTGGCCACCGAGAAATCTCTGAGCGAGAGTACGAGGAATGGTATGCCCGCCACTCTGAGGCTGCTCGAGCGATCGAGCACCGAGAGGACAAGATGGACGCAGTGGCTGAGCAGATTGAGAGAGATCTCCGTCTGCTTGGAGGAACTGCCATCGAGGATCGACTGCAGGAGGGTGTGCCCAACTCCATTGCTCTGCTAGCCATGGCTGGAATCAAGCTGTGGGTGCTTACTGGTGACAAGGTCGAGACCGCCGTCAACATTGGTTACTCGTGTAATCTGCTGGACAACAACATGGAGCTCATCACCATCCAGGTCAAGAACCCCACCATTGATTCAGTTGGCGCTGTCATTGACGAGTATCTTGCGAAGTACAACATCCCCACTGACAAGGAGGCTCTCAAGGCTGCCAAGAAGGACCACTCGCCTCCCAAAAACGATGCAGCTGTTGTCATTGACGGTGATGCCCTCACTGTTGCTCTCAGCGAGCCTCTTCGAATCAAGTTCCTGCTGCTGTGCAAGAACTGCAAGTCTGTTCTTTGTTGCCGAGTCTCTCCGTCGCAAAAGGCCGCTGTTGTGCAGCTGGTGAAGAAGTCGCTGGATGTCATGACTCTGGCTATTGGTGACGGTGCTAACGACGTGTCCATGATCCAGGAGGCTGACGTTGGTGTTGGTATTGCTGGTGTGGAGGGTCGACAGGCTGTCATGTCTTCCGACTATGGTATTGGCCAGTTCCGATTCCTCAACAAGCTGCTGCTGGTGCATGGACGATGGGGCTACCGAAGAGTCGCCGAGCTTACTGCCAACATGTTCTACAAGAATATTGTGTTTGCCATGACCATTTTCTGGTTCCAGGTGCACACGGCCATGGATGGTGTCATGCTGTTTGATTACACGTACATGACGCTGTTTAACCTGGCCTTTACGTCTCTCCCCGTCATTCTGCTTGGTATTTTCGACCAGGACGTCAGCTGGCAGATTTCCATCGCCGTGCCTCAGCTTTACCAGCGAGGTATCCTGCGAAAGGAGTGGACCCAGTGGAAGTTCTGGGGCTACATGCTTGATGGTCTTTTCCAATCCGTCATTTGTTACTTTTTCACCTACCTGACCTTCTACAAGGGTCACTTTACAACAAATGTCGGACGAGAGATCAACTACCGAGAAGCCTATGGTGCCTATGCAGCCACGGCCTCCATGATTGCCTGTAACATTTACGTGCAGCTCAACATGTACCAGTGGTCCGTTGTGTTCCTAGTCATCTGCTGGGTGTCTTCTGCTCTTGTCTTTGCCTGGACTGGTATCTACACGCAGTTTACCGCATCCCAGCTCTTCTACAAGACTGCCCAGCATCTGTACGGCGCCCTCAACTTCTGGACCTGTCTTTTGCTCATGATCGTTGTGTGCATTTTGCCTCGACTTTTGGGTAAGTGTGTGCATCGATCGTGGTTCCCCATGGACATTGACATTGTTCGAGAAATGTGGTGGGCTGGCAAGTTTGACTACCTTGAGGGCCAGGAGCTTGACCAGATTGTGTCGGAGACTACCCAGGCCTACGGCACCAACGCCAAGGAAAAGGTTGGCTACGACCGCCCTCCCACTGACGATTACAGTGATCCCAACACAGACCGGGCTTACAAGTCGCCGAGAAACTCGTACATGGGTGGCGATGGCTACCCAGTCAAGGGCTACTCTACTAGTCCAGTAGAGATGGACAATCTGGAGAAGCGGCCTGAGGATTCCCATCTGTCTCCATTTGCGGATCCCGCCCCCAACACCAGTTCGCCAATGCAGCCTGTTGGTCGAGACGTTTTGCATTCTGATGATGACGACCATCTTGTTCCCAAGTAGGTCGTGAGACGATTAGAGGAGGAGTGAGCATGGAGTGAGTGACTTTATGTTTTTTGATTTCAGTAATTTTTATACCAATGTATTTTTCGCATATTTGAAGTGGTTTGAGTGTATTTTTAGCAATAATTTAGCAATAATTTAGCAACAATTTAGGGGCTGGTATTCTCACGACGGAGTATGTTTTGGAATTAATAATTTGGTGAGCGGTTATTTTGATCAGCTAGAGGGGAGACAGATGGAGAGGTCAAAAGGGCGAAATACTGACGTTAGAAAACAGTTAAAGGTCTCATTTTGTGCAGAATCTAAATCTGAGCACGAAAATGTCATTATTTCAGCCCTAGCACCAATATTCAGTGAGTTATCATCATCTGATTCCCAAGCACACCACCTAACACTGGTCATCACATTTAAAGTTTACCGAGAATGTGGAGGAGTTCGTATTTTATGTGATTGCGGTGGAGAAATATTACCCCTGCTTCATAATCATTTACTGGCATCTTGTGGCCGTGGATATGTTCGTCAAAAGAGCGGAACCATGACATTGACGCTGTCACCAAGTCGCCACAAAGCCACCGCACCGCCCTTCGCGTGCCCACCACACCGATCGCTACACACGAGCGATCGCCGATGTTGTTCCATCTCAACGGTGTTTGTGTTCGCCACCAACATGGGCGGTCTCCTAAATATACTTTGCTGAGCTAGTTAGCGTTCGTCTATGCTGCCCGTGAGGTGCGTTCCATGCGGGTCTGCCACGACGTAATTTCGCAGCCAGGAGGTGCCAGCAACAGGGCCTAGCGGGGGCCAGACAACGGCGGACTTGTTTGCGACGTCACCAGGCGCGTGCGGTGGGTGCCAAGCGGCTTTTCAGCGAGCTGGGGCGGCCTGGGATGGGGTCGAAGGAGCAATAATACTGTTCCGCAAACGCAGTTGGCAGCGGCTAGCTTAAAACTTGCCACCGAAAAGCAACCATGGGCCAAAGTCGGCGGAAAAGAGTCGGAGAAGGGTCGGAGAAATCGGTGCGTGGCCGCGGGAGACCCCAGACTGCGCTCGCAACGTTCGCCACGCAGCCCAGCCCCGTTGGCCCCAGCCGCAGTCGCCGCTGGAAGGCGTAATTTCACCCAACCCTATTACCGCAACGGGCAGGGTACATGCATGTGCAGGCCATTGTCGACGCTCAAAAATAAGCCAGCCTCGCCATCCTTCAACCTAGTCGCAGCTATCAGTTATCGCTTCAACTGCCAAACACACACCGCCCACACCAAGTACAAAAGCCACAACCCCCCTGTTGGCTACATCCGCATCGCACGCCCTCTCCGCCCCCCTGTTCTTCAGACTTCCCATCCGACGCTCACATCTTCGACTCGTAACCGCACTCAACCACTTCCACAAAACAACCACAGCCATGCCATCGCTACACATTGAACGACGGCAGTACTACGACTGCTACGGATGGTCGTGCAGCGGCAACTCCGGATGGAACAACTGGGGCCGCTGGATCCTGCTGGCGCTCATCATCGGCGTGTTTCTCATCTCCTTCCTGCTGGTGTGCACCACCAACAAGCGGCGACTCAACCGTGGCCAACAGCCCATCACAGGAACGTCGTGGATCGTGCCTCCGTCGTACAACCAGTCGGAGCAGCAGTACCAGTCGCAGGCCGCGCCGCCCTACAACCCCAACGCCAACAGCGACCCCACAGCCGCAGGATACTACGACCAGTCCGGTAACTTTGTCAACACTCACAACACCGGTGGCGGGTACTCGAACGGCCACGACGCCGGATACAGCAGACACGACGACTACGCGCCTCCCGCCGGACCCCCTCCTGGACACAACTCCAACATTGAGATGGATCAGTACCAGCCTCCTTCGCACCCTCCCCCTGCATTTGTCAAGAACTAGAAGAAGCTTGCCTGCACACAAAACTTTTGGTTCAGAACTCACCAAATACATAGTGAAGGATATACACGTAATTATTTAGATTCGATATTTATTATGAGCTTCTCAAGCCGAACTGTGAACTTGTTGTTGCTGTAGTCGGAGACGTTATGTATGTTTGATGGAATTTTAATGAGAAGCAAAGAAAAAAGCTGTTCAGTGCATCTAGTTGCCGCTCTCGTTGACATAGCCCCCACACTAGCGAAACTCTGACAGAGTCTAGTCTAAAGGTGGGGAAGTGCAATGAGAGGTGTTAAGTGGCCCTTTAGTGGAGATGGGCGGTTCTTTTAGACGTTGAGTGGGTCCAGATGCGGTATATAAGATGTTTGTTTTGCGAAAGCGGTGGTTTCATTCTTTTCGACTGCCAGAATCACTTTCATCACCTTCATCCACCACCTTCATCATCTTCACCTTCATCATCTTCACCTTCATCATCTTCACCTCCTTCATCACCTGCACAACCTCAGCTGATCTGATATCAACCGTACCAACCATATCCGTCGTATCCAGCACGTAATTTGTCTCACTTTCGTACTTGTCTCACCTCATTCTGGCCTGTGATACCACCCTCAAGTGCCAAGAAGGCTTCAGAGACACTGTCTCACCATCCCAACAATCCAACTGTACCTTATCCATACCCCGCCTAGAAGTTGTTAATCTCAACACTTCTCAACTGATTCTTCTTCTTCCTGTAGTTAACATGTTTCAATTCTCCGTGGAGACACAGACTCGAAACCAGGTGTCGGTTCACTCGGCAACAGGCTCCACGGTGCTAGCACTGCCCGACTGCTTCCAGCTGCTCATCAGCATCACCCACAAGGACGGATCGGCTCCGGCCGAGTACCACTTGTACCAAAAGGGCGTTCCAACCGCCCCTCATCTCCATGCCGAGCATTTCATGTCCACAGAATCTGTGGAAATGAGACTCAGATACTCGTCATGAGCGAGAACAAATGGCCAGCTCTACAACAACTGCGCTCATATCACACGATCACTCATCAGAAGAAAAAAACATACATGTACTACTTGAACCGGGCATACGCCTCATGTCCCTCTTTACCAAGCATCTTTCCAATGGCTTCCTCAACACAAACACCCAGCGCCAGCAGCGCCGACTCGTCCATGCTTCGCAACATCATCGGATCATTCTTCTCGCACCACGCAGACACGTACTTGTGAAGCTGCTCCAACAACATGGAACTGGGGAGACCCTCGGGCGGCGGGCCCTCGGGAATCCGCAGACCGGTCTCTTCCTTGAGCTTCAGGTACCTTGGATGCGTAGCCAGAATGTCGTCGGCAGAATATGGCGATTTGCCGTACTTGTACGATTCGTGGCTGCCTGGCCGCAGTACGCCAGCACACGCGCCAAATACGCCACTGGTACCCCCTCTATGCTTAATTCTGTTGATTTCTTTGCGGGCACGTAGATAGTTCAACATGGTTTCCCTGTTTCTTCTTAGGCGAACGTAGGGTCGTTTGATTTCCCGATATTGGGGTTTTAGCAGAATATCAGGATTGGGAACTCTTCTGGCCTTTCGAGCTGGCGGGGGCTCAACTCTGGTCACTCGAGGCAGATTGTAGTTGGGGGTAGGTGGTTGCGGTACCCATTTGCCTCGGAAGAATACACCCTTGCGTCGAGATCTGTTCTCCGCTGCAGGATTGCCCTCCCCATTCTTGTCCGAGTCCGAGTCTGAGTCTGGATCTGAGCTTGAAACTGGGTCTGAGATGTAGTCCAGATCGGGATCTGAGTTGAGATCGGAGCCAAGATCGGAGTCAGGGTCCGCCTCAATCTCCGAGTGCTGATCAGAGTTTTGCTTGAAGCTTTCTAGGGGTGTAGAATGAAGGTTTCTCTTGGAAGCTTTGTGTTTGGACTTTGACGGGGTGGGAACTGGACGTTTGGGAACGGCATAAATGGGACCACGCACCGGTTCTTCGGACGAGTCACTGTAACCGTCCGATTCCGAGTTCCAGTCTCCCTCCTCTGAGTGGCCGCTGGGGTTTTCGGCGTCTTCGGTGGCGTCGTCCTCAATCTCGTCGCCCACGTCCTTGTCGCTGTCACTTGCGTTTGGCTGCGAGTTCACGGCCTGGAATCGACCAGGGTTACGCTTTCGGAGGTTCTCGAGGGCCGTGTTGCGGTGTTTCGTCGCGCCGCCTTGGCCTTGGCCTCCTTTTTGCGTCGTTTTTCCGCCTTGTTGATTCTGCGGAGCTCTCGGGCGTCCTGGGCCACTAGGCCCACCATGGCGGCCAGTAGGGCGATCATTTTTCATGCGATGGGGGGGGGGGTGACGTCAGCGGTGTGGTGGGTGGATGTGCGATCGATCGCTGAATCTGCAATGAGGCTGGGCTGATCTGGGGGAGGCTCTTTGTCACGCAGGGTCTGTAACTTGGCTGCGTGTTTCAGGTTTCGAAGTTGTGCCTAGGGCTGAACTGGGAGTGTCTGGAAGAAGGCGATTTTTAATTAGGAGGTTGGCTAGCGTGCAGACTATGCATGTGCTCGGATTGGGACATTAGGGTTAGGGCTCGATTTGCCACACTACCTGAGGTTGCTCTCAAACAGGGCTGGATGGCCAGCAGCTAGTTTGGACGTTAGGCTTGCGGGAAGGCGGGTTCCAGGAGTCCCGTCAACGGCTGCACCAGAGGCACGAGCAATATTTGCCATTTTCATTACTAATGTCGTGTGCAAATTATTCTGACAGAGATGGTATTTTTTTTCGCTTCGATTTCAGCGCAAGGTCCCACATAATATAAAGCAAAAGCAGGAACAACAGAGAGGGTCTGACGGACAGATGACTGTCGATTGATTTTCGCAAACTTGCATGATACAAAGACGGCCGTCACAGAGCACGTGTGACGTGAGCTGGACCAGGGCAGGACGTCAGCTGGATCTGTGAGTTCTGGATCTGACGCTGAACCTCATCGCTGTTGTAGGGGGGGGGTAAAAAAAAAAGGCTGGGAGATGGGCTCGATAAGGCCCCAAAAGTCTAAAAAACAACACAAACATGCATGAAATATGCACCGTTGGGAGATTGCAAAGGGGTGGCTGGTTGGTTGTTTCTGAGAGAGGAAAGACTGAGGAAAAAAAGAGACCCAGGCTAGATGCTGGAGGCCCGAAAAAGACGTGGGCGGTGGCCGCAGACGCAGATTGGCTTTCGGCTAGCGATCCGGACGGCAGCTGGGCTGCAGGGAAGACGCCAGTGCTGGTCGCTTCGAGTGGTTTAGGCGCACCCATGTGCAGATGCTGGTGAGGCATGGTCGTCTGGGGATGTGAAACGTGCGGCTGGCGGTGAGGTTCGGGCGACGCTCTGGGCAGTATATATAGATGGTTCTGGTCGGTGGAAATCAAACACAAACACATCGTCACTCAGCCACTCACAGTCTATCCGACACTCACTCTTTACACCCAGTCACTCAGTTCCTTCTGACACTCACAGTCTCTACGACACCCACAGTCTTTCGTCTCTACGACACTCAGTCTTTTGTCTCTACGACATCCACAGTCTCTACGACATCCACAGTCTCTACGACATCCACAGTCTCTACGACAACCACTGTCTATCCGACACCTCCCTACTCGTCTACCTGACTCTCACACACAATGAAGCTCTCTCTCTCGCTTCTGGCTCTGACGTCGCTCGTGTCGGCGGCCGCAGTCACCGTCGAGATCCACTCAACGGTGCTCGAAACCGTGTTTGAAACCGTGCATTCCGAGGCTTCTCTCTCTTCCTCAGCCGCAGTCACCGCCCAGCCAGAACCAACTCTGCGATACGTGACCATTCTGCCCCAGCCGCTGCCTGCATTCAACGGCGTGGCGCTCGCCGGCTCCATCGACAAGCGCCAGCTGCCCGAAACCTCCCAGTCCATCGACTGCGATTTGTCGTCGCAGCAGATTGGAGACATTTTGAGTTCGGCCTCTGCGCTTTCTGCAAAGTACCATGCGTCGTCCGCAGCAGCATATACCGCAACTCTAAGCGACAGCAATCTTAGCTCCGAAATTGCCTCTGCCACCTCTTCTTCCTACTCAACCATCTCAATTGAGCCTTCTGTGACCGTTTCCATCCCCGCGTCACCCCCAACCGCCTCTTCCTCCTCCACCGCCGAGTCTGAGCCCAACCCCAGCCTCATCCCCCTGTTCATCCCCGAGCAGTCCACTACCCCCACCACCACCACCTCCACCAACAACAACGTCGAAAAGGACACTATCGCCAGTAACGACATGGGCCTTGGAACTAAAATCAGAGACATGGTCGACAACGTCGGCCCCGTGGCCGCAGCCGACCTGTCCAAACCTAACGAGGCTCCCAACGACCGAACCATCTTCCAGAGCCGAAACAACCACGGCCCCAACTTTGGCTCGCTGTTTCTGCTCGAAAAGTGGCTGTCGCCCGGCATGTTCCCGGACTCCGCCAAGGGCGACGCCGAGCTCGACGCCGTGACCGCGCTCGTGGCCGAAATGGGTGCCGACGGCGCCCAGAAGAAGTTTGAGGAGCACTGGAACACGTGGATCACCGACGACGACTGGTCCTACCTCCAGAGCGTCGGCGCCAACGCCGTCAGAGTGCCCATGGGCTACTGGACCATCAACGGCGGCGCCTACACCCAGGGCACCCCCTTTGCCCAGTACCAGTCCGTCTACCAGAACGCCTGGTCCATCTTCAAGTCCAACATTCTCGACAAGGCCCGAGCCGCCAACATTGCCGTGCTCATTGATCTGCACGCTGTCCCCGGCGGAGCCAACGGCGACGCCCACTCCGGCACCTCTTCCGGCAAGGTCGAGTTCTGGGGCTCCCGAAGCGACCAGAAGCTGGCTGTGGACGCGCTGCAGTGGGTGGCCAAGGACGTGCTTTCCTACGACAACGTTCTGGGCATCGAGGTGGTGAACGAGGCCGTCTTCGACGCCTCCACCTCCAAGGAGGGCTCCTACTACCTCCGGGCTCTGCAGGCCATCCGCCAGGTCAACCCCGACGTGCCCGTGTACATTTCCGACGGCTGGGCTCCCACCGAGTGGAACGAGTGGGTCCAGGAACAGAACCAGAAGCTTTCTGCTGGCCAGAACACGGGTTTTGTCGTGGACTCGCACGTCTACAAGGCCTTCTCCGAGTCCGACAAGAACAACTCCCCCCAGCAGAACATTGCCAACGTCCCCGCCTACCTCAACGTGGGCAAGGCCCAGGCCGACTCCATTGTCGGCGAGTTCTCCTGCGTCTTCTCCGAGGAGACGTGGGCCAAGGCGGGCGGCGAGGACCGAGAGCAGCTGGCCATCAAGTACGGCCAGGTGCAGATTGAGTCCTTCAACCAGAACGCCCGGGCCGGATGGTTCTTCTGGACCTACAAGTTCCAGTACGGCGACGGAGGCGACTGGGGCTTCAAGCCCATGACCCAGAAGGGCGCGCTCCCCACCTTTAGCAACGGCGGCTCCGACAAGGACCCCAAGGCTGGCATCAAGGACGCGGCCACCCAGGCCACCGAGGCCCACTCTTCCTACTGGGACCAGCGAGAGGGCAACTACGAGCACTGGCGATTCGCTGACGGATACGTTTCGGGCTGGCAGGACGCTGCTGCCTTTTACGAGTTCCACGGATCTACCATTGGCCGAATCAACGCCTGGCAGGACGCCCGACGAGCCCAGCACATTGCTGCCAAGGGCAACTCCGGAGCCATCTGGGAGTGGGACCAGGGATTTGACGCTGGTATCCAGGGACTGCTCAACTACATGAAGCAGTAAGTCTCTCTTCTCACGACCCTTTTCACGACCCCAACACACACACACACTCTTCTCATTAGAACTTTTTATTGCTGCCGATTGACACGCATTTATTTATTTTTTTAGCATTCTTGAATACATTTTTCTACCTAAACTTTGACACTAGTGAACGAACATTGTGAATATTAGTGAACACAAGTGAACAATAGTAAGAGATTGTTGACTCTTCTATTTTTATAGAATGGTATGAGCATCTTATACAAAACTCACAAGAGTTGTCAGCTTACTACATCTACACAGCCCATTCAGGATCTCAGCTGCACCTCATCGGCACTCACTTGTAAATCATAATATATTTCGTAAATGTGTTCCCCACCACGTTAAACCACGGAGAACAGAGAAAAGTTTCGGACAATGCCAGGTCCCATCTCGTCGTAATCCTGCTTGGTGTAGCAGTGGTTTTTGAACTCGGGAGTGGAAGACAACAGAGATCCACCGTACCACACGGCATTTCGCTGCTTGGAGTGAGAAATCACCTTGACCTCAACACCGGAAGACTTGGTGCCTGAAAGCTTCTCACTGACGGCCAGTCGCTCGTCGGCCAGAGTTCGAATGTCTCGCTGCAGACGTCGGCCGAAATCCTTGAACATGGTAGATCCTCCAGACAGCACAATGTTCTTGTACAGACCTCGTCGCACATCAATGGGCGAAGACTGAACCACAGTGTCCACAACCTCGGACAGAGGGGTGAGGAAGTCCGAGGACGCAATTTCAGGGTTGAAGAAGATCTCGGGCGCCAAAAATCGCTCGTATCCAACGTCAACAGTCGCTCGTCGATGCAGGCCCTGGTCAGCCATGTACTTTTGGAACCGGTCGGGGTCGTTATCGAACCGGTTGAACTCCTTGACAATGTCAGGACACACGTAGCAGAAGTTTTCCTTGATCTGCTCGGCCGTCTTCAGCGACGTGTCGGGCTCGTTTCGGTCTCGCAGCATGTTCTGGATGAAGTAGGTGATGTCTCGGCCGGCAATGGGGATGGACTTGATGGCCGAGCCAATGACGTAGCCCTCGGCCACGGGGATGACGTGGGTGACACCATCACCGGAGTCGATGACAGTTCCGGTCAGCGATCGGTCGGTGACCTTATTCGAGGTCCACGAGGCTGCCAGGGCCAGAACTGCCTGCACGGCAATGTAAAGACCGGCACAGTTGAAAGACTCAAACATGATCTCGGCAGTGTTCTCTCGGTTCTCGGGAGGGTTGAGAGGAGGCTCGGTTAGCAGGAAATGGTGGTCTTCGGGCTCGCACCGCAGATACTTGAAGATCGAGTTTTCCCAGAATCGCTCCATGTGGTCCCAGTTTTCAATCTGTCCATGTCGAATGGGGTAGTTGACGGAGTAGGCGGGTCCGTTAGCGGCAGCCAGAGCCTCGTCTCCAATGTAGAAGTCGAGGTCTTCGGTTCCTTTACGGCTAATGTTGCCGCCAGACGACCCTTTTGCTGTGGCGATGACTGTGGGGAATACAAATGATGGTGCGTCGTTTCCGGCAAATCCTAGTTTGGTGTAACCGGTACCGCTGAGTTAGTAATTGGGGAGGGAGAAAGGGGGAGCGATAGAAGGTTCCGGTTGTTTCTCTTGGAGTGCCATTGAATGGAGCGTGGTGGCTGGAACCATCGAGGAGGACCGTTGATCACAAACACAGAAAGGAGCATGGTACCCTTCGAAGACGCCAGCAAAAACCACCGCTTGGACACATCCATCCAGATCACCATGTAGCTCCTTCGTCCTTATCGTAATGTGTGTCGATGCATTCGGAATTAGAGCATGGATAGCAGTCGAGAACAGTGACAACAGCAATCGGACGATAGCTCAAATTGTCGCAATCCTGCCGCACCCAGAAGACGTCCTACGTCTGTGTCACCAAAACAATAATGTCTCATGTCGAAAGCTCATGTCCGCCAAAAACACTCCTCCATGTCGAAGAGTGAAGTACTTACTTGTCTGTAGTTAGTAAGAGTTGCAAGAAGCCACGTCATCGATTATCGTAGTCCGTCATGTGATACTCACCCATGACAACCGCGGGGGTTCCCAGATGCGCCATTGTTGCTCAATTGATAAGAGATGGATGCTTGACTTGGGTCGGGATGTATGTGCTGTCTGACGGCAGTGTTGCGGCATATAGAGTTACCCGGATGTCGCAGAGGTTAGGAGTCTCGGAGATAACGAGACCGACGACTGGGAAAAAGTGGGCGAGTTTGGGGTGTGTGAGGACACGTGGTAGTTAGCGAGAGAGTTAGAAAGTGGTTTTTGTGTCTCCTTTTCGCTTTTTCACGACTGATTGTTGTGGTTCGCTGTATGTGGGGGAGGGGGGTGTGTAGTCACGTGGCTCGCTTAGTCAGCAACAAAAAAATATTTGGCGATTTGTTTCAGCTGGTTCTGGGGAGTCGTTTTCTGGCTTTGAATTGTGAATACCACAAGAGAAAAGGGGTTATTTTGTATATCTAAAGTACACCTTGTCAATTCGCTATACAAATGAGTGCATTGGCCATGCATATCTAGTCTCTTGTTGCTGCGAGATATGTTTACGTTTGGAGAGAAGTAAAGTGAGCTTTTGATGACTCATCCAAAACCCGCCATGGTGTGTGGATTGGAATTCTGAAGAGTGCGTTTGGTTCAGATTTTGATTGTGGATACAGTGGTACTGTTTTTGTACTCTGAACTCTCTTCAAAAGATGTATCCAGTGTGCTGTTTGGAGACTAAACCTGAGTATTGAAGACGATTGCTGGAGTGATCTGGTACATGTCTGATTTTGGCAAAATGAACGGTAACTGAAATCAGAGAGCTAAAGGATGACAAGAAACAGCGATAGATTTCATTTTCATTTTGAAAAATGCAATTATTTCAAAATCTCACCATTTGACGAACTGATCTTGAGGTCAGCTTTGAAGGCTGGTAGATTGAAATGAACTATAGTCTGTGAAGAGACTATTTGGGAGTGTCCAACCAGCCTTGAACTCGAGACAACTGAACACTCTAGAACTGCGAAAAAAACAGCTATTTGAAAACAAACACCAGCGACAGAATCAGCGCATTTTTCTCATGAGATTGGTGTATCAAAACCACGCACTCAACCAAAACTGATCATTTTTCAGTCGACGTTATCTGACGTCATTTTGACGTTTTTAGAAATGTTTAACTCATCTCACTCTAACAGCAATTAGACAGTTAACCTAGTCATAGACCAAATCCAGACCAAACAACAGAAGCTACTGCTTCACAAATGTTCACAAACAACCTCATTTCATTCTGCAACTGCTGTTTGGTCATTTTGGCCTTTCAGCTCAACGAAAAACGTGCTTTTGGGGTGCTTGAAAGTGCCGTTTGGGGGTGCCGCTTGGGGCAGTCTGTAAAGTTCAATATGGACGAAACTGGGTTCGGATTGGAGACCCTAACGTCGCGAGATTTGACGATGCAGAAAAACAAAGCGTACCAGCGTCATCAGCAGCGAAAACGTACCCCCGTGGAATTTTCAAAAATGCAAAAAATCCCACCTTTACGCGTTTTATACTGGTCTCCAGAATTGCAGTCCACATGTGACCATTCACCTGAAGCTGCATGGGTGTATGTGGGAGCTAAAAATAGTAAGAGTAAGGGATGCGAAACAGAATGAAGGGCTGCCAAAGAGGACTCTCAAAGTGGGCCAAAAACCGCCGGAACAGCGCTGAAAAGCAGTCCATGAGAAAGCACTCACTGCCAGCTACCCCACTGAGCTGTCGCTTTTTCATTTGGACCGTTTTTTGCGTCAATTTCCGCACTTTCCGGTTATTTTCTGGTTTCTTTTTCGAAAAACCAAAAAAAACCAAAACCAAAAAAACTGTTTCATCTCACAACGTTGGATTCGGCAGTGCCCCTACAAGTACGCACTGAGAGATAGGAGAAGAGATCGACGTGGACATTTGGTGGGCCAAACGTGACAGAAGCAACGTAACCAGTGTGTTGCCACGTGACACAGAACCGGAAATCCGCGTAAAAACACGTCATAGCCACGACACCCGCCATGCCAGCCCATCTTAGCACAGGTTTAGCACTTCTGACTGTCGTGTCAAGGGGCTTTTTGGGGCATGGAACAAAAAAACAAAAAACAACCAAAAAACCAAAAAAAGGAACAACCAAGGTTTAGACCCACATGCATGCACTGTGTAGATAGGTGGGATTAAGTCTGGTCTACTTTCAACTCTTGACTGGAAACAAAAGAGATTGGTGAGGGCCTCAAGTTGGCTGTTCTCTCACTTTTTTTTTTGTGGGATTTTTTTTTTTGCATAGTCAGCTGGCCTGACACATCTCTTGTCAGAGCGCATCCACACCGACTTGTTCGCATCTTCGCCTCTGCAGTCACGACAAGCCCTCTGAGGTCACCACTATCCTTCTCTCAAATAGGGGAAACGGCTTTTGCAGCTTTTGCGACATCTCTACTGCTCCAATCTCTTCTGGAAAGCACAAACCCACTCCGCATACCGCCCAACCAGCATCTCATTTGACCGTCTGAAACGACTTCTCAGTTGACCCGTCCGAGACAACCACATTGCTCATGTTCTGCCCAACCAACCGCTCAAAATGGGCCAGACAGGTGGGCCAGTCGTCGTTCGACCTCGTGGACATGTCGCAGTTCCGCAGCACCTCCTTCCGCATCATCTGCTCCTACATGTTCATGTACGTGCAGCTGCTCATCACACTGGCCGTGTATGGATCCGACATTTACACAGCCATCATGCTGCTCGCGTTTGACCGCTGGGCGTCGTCCATCTCGCCGTGGGTGCCCTTCCACATCTCGCGGTGGCTCTTTGGAGGCTGCATCATCCTCTCCTTCCTGCTGCTGGCCTACGACTACGTCCAGGCGTACCGCGTGTGGAAGCGAAACAACATCTGTCTCACCTACACCAACCCCATCTGCCGCACCATCTTCTCCATCAAGGGCTACAACTACTTTTGCCTGTTTGCGAAAATCACAAAGTCCAAGGAGTTCACCGACTACGTGGCGCTGTTTGTCTTTTTCACCTTCAAGGGCTGGGCCAACCTGCTGCTGGCCGAGGGACCCAGACAGGTGCTCAACGCGCTGACGCTGTACTCGGTGCTCAAGGTGGACGACGACTTTGTCGGAGCAGTCACTGCGCTGGCGGAAAAGTCACACGTCGAGGCCGTGGTGGTGTCGTTCATGGCCTTCTCGCTGCTCATCTGGGTCATCTCCATGATCCTCTTCATTCTCGCCATCTTCTGCTCCTGCTCGGTGTGGACCCAGGTCAAGCGCAACGACTGCCACTCCCTGGAGCAGTACTGCTGCGTGAGAATCGACAAGCGAGTGGCGCACCTGGTTGCCAAGTACCACAAGCGGGGCATGAAGAACCTGGCTCTGGAGAACTCGCGCATGTCCAAGCAGCCCACGATTCCGTTCATGCAGCTGGGCGGCGCTATGGACGACAGCTCCAGCGTCTTTTACTCCAAGGGCGGCTTCAACGAGAGCTCTGCAAGCGTCAACAGCTACTCCAAGGGCGGCTACAACGACAGCTCCGCTAGCGTCAACAGCTACAACGACAGCTACAAGAGCCACTACACTCGATCCTATGGCAACCCCAGCCACAACAGTCCCTACGGCCTCAAGCCGTCGACGTCCCCTTCCAAGACCAATCTGCTGACAGCAGATCAGGTGGCCGAAGAGTACAACCTCGCCAAAGATAGCGACAGCTACTACATGTCCGACCTGCGTCCCTACGACTCTGTCAACACTCTTGCTGAGCCAGAAATGTATTCTCTCAAGCGATCAGATACCGAGAATTCGGGCCTGGCCAGCTCTACCACCGCCGGCTCAGGCGTCTACCCGGTTCCCAGACTTCCTGCAAGAACTAGACAGCTCACCGGTGGTCCCGGCTCACAAACTGGTAGCTCTCAAGTGTCGGGCCATGGCTTGTACCAGAACCCCGACGTTGCGAATTCCGCAGGGTCCATTTCGACTTATCTCGACACGGAAAGCCAGCTTTTTGCACCCACTTATAGCCCTCCTGGAACTGACAGGAGACCCTCAGGACCCTACGACCCGGAGAGACGTCCATCTGGAGCCGATAGGAGACCGTCCGGGCCGTTCCAGACAGACAGAAGACCGTCTGGTGCCGAGAGACGGCCCTCTGGACCGTACGACACTGGAAGAAAGCCACCAGGGGGTTCATCTGCAGCTTCATTCGCTTCTGAGCGACCTTCCGGTGCGTTTGAGACCGAGAGACGACCTTCTGGGCCTTATGAAACAGGAAGGAAGCCTTCGGGAACATCCGTTGCTTCTTTCGGGTCCGAGCGACCCACTGGCTCTTCTGAGACTGAGAGACGTCCTTCTGGACCGTATGATGGTGGGAGGAAGCCCTCAGGAACCTCTGAGACGGAGAGACGTCCTTCTGGACCGTATGATGGTGGAAGGAAGCCCTCAGGAACCTCTGTTCCCGAGAGACGACCGTCTGGAGCCTCTCGAAGAAACATCAGCCCGTACGGGTCTCAGCCCCCGGTCCAGGCTCCAGTTCAGTCTCAAAATCCATACCAACTGCCAGCTCTGTCTCAGCGATCTCCTTCTCCGGAACATTCCCAACCCCATTTGCCGTTCCAACTGGACCATACCTCGTCCCAGCCCCACGACGACCCGTTCAACCCTTACCACAGACGTTAGGGGTGTCGGTGACGTAAAGTGGGGTTTATTTATTGCATAGCATAATGTATTGTTAGTATAGAGCCGTGTAGTGGTAGTGCTTGGCTTGTAAATGTCAAATAGTTGTTTCTGTTTTGGAATCTTGGCTTTGGGTTCGAGCTGAACTGGTACATTGCGATATTGAAAAGAGCAAGTGGTGACATAAGCGATGTCGTAAGTGATGAAGAAGAGAAGAAGAAAAAGATGAGGACATTTAGTCTATATATACTTGACTCAAAAAAAGTGCCAATGTTCTTATCGTCGTATTCTTGGCTAAACTGATTTAAGTTCCGATTATGCAGTCCAATCTGTCACATCAAACTAACCTGAAAACGGCTCATGATCAAGATCGTAACTTGAATAAAAAGGTTTCAATTTGATTTTAGAGAGTTGATATTGGATTAGAGATTTTTTTAAGATCGTTTTTTCAGTATTTAAGAGTGGTCAGGGAGTTTTTAGAGGTGTTCAAGGAGTTAAAAGGCCAGAAATCAAAGTGACAGATTGATGCATCACCAAACAATTCACTAAACAATTCACAACTATTCACAAACTATTCACAAACAATTATATATTAATTAACACTTTTTTTTTAAGAGATGAAACGAAAGGACGGTTCTGGATCAGCACAGAAACCGGAAGATAGGCCATGAAAACGGTCGTCATCACATGAGCAGGAGCTTGGACTCGGGCTCAGGAGAGTGAGGAGGCGTCATCATGGCCTTTAGTAAGCGTCGATTCTTGACGGGATTGGGTTTAGGAGCTCGGATCATGAACTGCACGGGCACGGGCTCCTTGGCTCGAGTCAGCAGGAAGGTCTCTCGCAGCTCAAAGCCAAACCGCTCGTAGATGCCCTGGTTGGTCAGCTTGGTCGACTCCAGGTACGTGTACAGACCCTGCTTGTCGGCCACGTTGGTCACGTGCTCCACGAGCTTTCGCGCAAAGCCCTTTCCTCGGGCGGAGGGCAGAGTGCCCAGGTAGCCGAGATACCACACGTTGTAGGCGTCCTCGGGGGTCATGTGTCGCACCCGGGCCTCCTCAATCTTGGGCAGGTACTCCTTGAAGTACCGGAACCGGCCCTCCCGGCCAAACTTGTAGGGCAGCGTCCAGCCTCCGGCCCGCAGCATGGTCCACCAGTCGTCGGCCTCCTCTCCGGGAGGTAGCCAGCAGGCGATACCTTCAAAGTCGCCAATGGTGTAGACTCGTCCCTTGAGAAGGTAGACGTAGGCGGCGTAGCCAAAGATCTCGAGATCGAGTTTGTGGCTCTCTTCGGCGGACTGGCCGTCGCACTGTGTGTAGTAGGCGTCCACGGGGTCGCCGGAAAAGCACAGCGACAGACACTCGACGATGCGGTCAAAGTCGGCAAAGGTGGCTCTTCGGGGAACGAGAGGGTCGAGGAGGTTGTTTTTGGGGGAGCAAATGGGGTCTGCTGTCTTTGTGGCTGCAGATCGGGGGATGGCCATGGGCTGGGTAGCGGCCGGGAAGGAGGTCATTGCGGCTGGAGTCATTTGAGAATCTGTTACTGTGTTTACAAACTGTACTTATGTTTTTTTCCAGAGTGCGACAAAGTGGGCAGTGCGAGGGTGTGTCTGTATGTCCGGGGAGTCGTTGGTGGCCGGGAGGATGCGCGGGGGGTATAAATATTTTGGCGGGACGGCGTTAGGGCGGCTTTATCTCTCTGGGAGGGCACTCGACAGGAGGGAGCTAGGGCGATAGCGAGCTATCGTGTTTTAGCTCTGGTTTGAGTTTTGGCTACGCGACTGCGATTTTGCCGACGGGTGTGGGGGCCGCAGTTTGTGGGTGATGGGACCGCAAATTGCACCGTTGGGATGCCCGCGGCGACGGCTATGCGGAGCGCCAGTTTGGGGCGATTTGGGGCCGTTTTGCGGCCGTTGAGCTGGCCAAAGCCGCGGCCTGTTTTGGGAATGCCGATGCGACAGTGGCCAATAGAGTTATCGAGCTGCACATGGGAGACGCACCAAAACAGCGATAACGGGCTTTTTTGGGCTTTGTGCGCGAGGCGGCCAATAACGGGGGGGGTCGCTGGGGGTCCTTTTGTGCAACACGGAGAGCGCTATGTGATTTTTCGGATTTTTTCGTTCTCGGGCGCTCGTCGGCAGCACAGCTCGAATCCGCGTTTATTTGCATCGCCAAAGACAGGGCGGGAGGTTATCAGCCCTCACATGAGCTAGTGGGCTTGGGCAAACTCTGCTGTTGGGAGGTTTGGCGGTCTAGAATGCGGTGGGGGTAGAGTTGGGAGTGGCGGCTGTTGTGTTTGCGTGCGTCGGATGGGCGATATTATCGTGGGGGACCGTTTGGGGCTTGGGGCTTGGGGCTGGATTGGGGCTTGGGGTCATTGACGCCACGTGTCCTTTGGAAATTGGTTTTGAGGCCAGAGGTGTGGTGGCGGCACTTTCAGGCTGAGCAAAGAGCCGTGGACGCGTATAGGTACACAGACCACACCAAGGTGCTCCATACCGCTGTCACGCACCTGTGACATGTTGACTGACACTTTCAGTTTTTCATGTTTGCGGACACAGAGAGGTCCACGGAGAAGTGGGAATGGGCACCTCAAACACGAGCTTTTGTTTTCTCTTTTGTTTTGCTCTTTTGTTTTCTTTTGTGTCAACTCATCGACCGTTTTCTCTTTCCCCTGTTTTTTTCCCAAAACCGACCTTCCTTATGTGGCTAGTCTCCAAACAGACCCTTAGACTGGGATACAGGTAAACTCGAAAAATGAATGTCCACAGCATGGCGGCTATATTGGACAAACCGACATTATGACAGACGAGACAGGGTAAGCGAAAAGTGGGGTACACGCCAAGTTGTACACGTCTCTTCTGAACCCACTGCTTTTGCCTGACACGTCGAAACCGTTGAGTGTGTCGAACAATTGATGTTATGAACCGAAACAGGGCTACATGTGATAACTCGCATTTAGCCGCCGAACTAGACTAGACTGCAAAAACACGTAGCGACGTCAGCTAGCCACAGCAGGGCTATGTAAATGGTCTAGGCACGGGTAGTGACTAAAAGAGGAGAAGTTTTCACCGATAAAACGCTCAGGTGGATTTTGGTGGAGTGACGTCATTGTAGAGATGTTGGAGTACAACTTGCTCAATAGGGGAGATTTTTGAAATCTGAAAAAAAAGAGAGTGGTCAGAGAGTCCTGACAATTGGAACGGTATTGGTTTTATCTTTACAATGGCAAAATATCGTGCTTTGCTATATGTTCAAGTTGGCGATATTACGTCGTATTCAGACTCATAGAGTTTCTTTCCGATGACATTTCGTTTTTGGGGGCTTCTGTTTGGACCTTTTTTTTTGACCCAAAAAGTGCATTTACAACTGTTCTTTTCATCACTTTTGTCGTTTCCTCTTGCTTTACAAGCTCTCAAAGCTACGATGCTTACATCCTCTTTACCAAATCATATAACCACGCCCCGAGATGGATTTCAATTTTTTTTCTTTCTTTTCCATCCCATCCATTCAGTTCAGCAGCTCTCAATAAGCAGTTGAATTTGTTCTAGAGCTGATTTATCGCTCAAAATCAGACTCTACCAAAGTACCCTGACTAGTTCATATGGCGATTATCAGAAACAGAATTTATTCAACACTGACTGGACAGTTGAAGGAGAGAATAGTACCCAAAAACGAGCCTAGAACACGGTCCAAAGCCACTAGAAGAATTCTGTCAACAGGAAATGTTTTAAACGGATTTCAAGAAGATGTGGGTAGGAGATATCGGCAAATGTGACTCTGTTTAAACAACTGGAATAGTGGAAAAATGAAAATTCCAAAGAGTGCAATCGGTTTGAAATCAAACAGTGACTATAAAAAACGTGGTTAAATGCTTCTTATAGTCTTTATTTGGGTTATCAGTCGGAGCGGTATCAGATGTGACATTCAGAAGAAGATGGTAACGCCGTGAAAAGTCATGTCCTAGTCTACAGATGTAGCGAACAACGCCATTGGATCCACCATCAAAATCTGAACACATCTAGACCTCTTACGTCATCATTCGACTGTTTTAATCTGAAGTAGCTACACCATGTCCACTTGATTGACTTGGGGACACAGCGCAACTCATTCAGTATCAGAGCTATCATCAATCCGAGTCCAGATTTCCCAGAAAACAGCCCATTTCCTGCCAAACGCCCTCCTCAGATTTCTTATCTACCCCCTCAACAAAGATTCACCCACTTCATTTTTGACCTTCCCTGATTCATCTCAAGAAAAGATAAAAAAAAGTTATGCAACAAAACTCCCAACGAGGCTGTACAAACGGAACTAGACACACACCACCTACAATAGACCCCCCAATAAAAACTCGATACAATCACTTTACAGACCAAATCAGCATACCGTTGGAACCAGCTCACTGAGAAGATCAAAATGCACTCTTCAGATTTTCTCTAAACCCACTGATACCTCTCTTCATCCCCACCCCCCTCTCCACCCTCCAACCCAATACAACCCTCTCTGAGACATTGACAAGAGCAAGGTTTCATTCTTCCCCATGTCGTGGCTGCTCCGCAACCTCATTTCCATGATCTGCAAAAGCTACCAGCTTTCGTCTATTGTTTGTTGTCTCAGAGTGTTGTAGTTTTTTTTTTTTTTTTTTGTTCGCCCTTTTTCGCATTTTTCTCCATTTTCCCTCTTAATACAACAAACAAAGACGCTGGAAACGGCTCGAAATCGGGCCCTCTACATGCCACAAAATGAGCGTCGTCTTGAGTCGTCCGAAATCGAGATGAATCTCCAGAGTTAGTGCGTTGCATTGAGATGCGCAAGAGAAGCTCTCCAAGTCGACGAGCGGGCGCGCTACCCCCAAAAGCCCCACGTGGCAAGAACGACGCGGGTCGAGGGAGCAACTTGGCGCTTTCAAAAGTCCAAAATTCGCAATATTCGCCGACCTATACTCCAATACGTTGTGCATGCGCATCCCGATTGCGGCAGCCCTAGCAACTCCGCGAACGCGACAAACGGCGAAAAAGCAAGCCCAGACTAACATGCAGCATCTAACGTGCACAGTGGAGGAGGTTGCAGGTCGTTTGTGTGCCTGGATCCGTCCGGTTTCTCCTATCCGCATTTCTCAGCGTAAATGAAACCTTACGGAAGCAGCCACAGGCCCCTGGACCCTTTGGACCACCGTCGCCTGCCACGCAGCCCCCGCCCAGACGTTGCTGCTCTTGTGTTGCAGAGTTTGGACATGCATTGCGGGCAGAAAATGGATCTCAGTCAGGCGACCTAATTTCGGAGTTCGACATGAGACGCTAAAAGAAGACTGAGAAGAGATGGAGACATAAAATCAACGACACTGTGTTCGAAAAGGCGCCAATGAGTGACTAACAAAATTTCGAAACGATCGGATAAGAGATGGATGGATTAGGGGAGGTGCAAGTCGACTACTCAGAAGACTGAGGAACTGACAGCGAACTCACTGCAAATATAGATGTGGGAACTATGAACAGATTCTGAAGAGTGCATTCGGTCGGGGGCTCCGCGTTTGGTATATTGGCCAAAGGAGAGTTTCTGTAGAGATCTGTTCGTGCATTTACAAAGGGCTCTTTGTGGGTCCTATGGCTGTCGAAGCTTATGCTTATGCGGTACCGACGAGGCTGAAGAACTAGAGACCAAAACGACGAGCAAGACAGCTGGGGGAAAGCGGCGATCATGGCTGGAATTGGAAGAGTTAGCAGAACACGAATCCGCATTCGGATTGTGTATAGTAGCAGTATTAGATCTGTAAGCACAACTACAAGATTCGCCTGCAGCTATCATACAACAATCTATAGCGGACTATAGAGATGCGCTTTGTGACCAGGCAGCATACGACAGGGACTGAGTGGCTGTCTTGTGTGAGACACATTGGCTTTTCTAGAAGGAAAAAGCAGCTATTGGACTTGATCTATACGGCAGAAGAGTCTATAGAGAAGGGCGAGTAAGGTACTGTACAAAAGTGGAGGTTCAAGAGAAGATAAAGAGATTTTGAAGAGTGCATCTTGTCCAGAATTTGACGCTGAATCGAATGCAGTTGGTTTCATTTCCACCAAACCATTACTGGCCGAAACACAGGTACCCTGTCAATGAACCTATACATGAGTATGAGAAAGTACATGGACATAAACGAGACATTTGACAAAGCAGAACATCAACAAAAAGAAGTCAGTAGTCGTATACAATCCCTTGTTATTCCGGAAATGTAGATATCACTGGATTAACGTGTCTCCAAATGTGCTTGTTTTTGATTCTTGCTTGTGATCTGAAACAGCTATAACTTGACAACCAAAAACTCCACAAAAAAATCAATTACACCAGTTTATGCGCCCAACCAAGGAGAATCAGACGCACTAGTGACTGCTCTAACAAAACTAGTCTTCAGTATTTGTTCTTTTTCAGCTGATTTGGCTGGGAAAATCAACCTTACATTTTGACATCTAAAAGTCCGGCTTTAACCGCGTTTAACCGCGTTTAACCGCATTTAACCGCGTTTAGGCAATTCAGAATGATTACGTAAGCGACATATTTGGGAACAATCCTTAATCTTGGGTTTGTGACCACTTGAATCCACGGCCCAGCACAAATGAATCAAAAGTGGTATACAAGACAGGCATACTGCAGAAGTGGTCTTGATAGGGTATTGAAATCTGGATCGTTTTTTCAAATTTATTTTATCGTTAAAAATGAGCGTTTTAGGTAAATATGCTGCAAACGGCTGTGCTAAAAGTGATCGTCATGATCTCATTAGTGGTTATATCGAGACGAAAGAAAAGACGTTCGTTAGAGAGATACGCGGCGAATATAATGGTACATTCATTTGGTTTCCAACATCAAAATAGATTGAGAAAAGAGAAGACGAAACCACTCTCTAAAGAGGTGGGACCAGCACATGGAATCAAAAGATGAACCAAGCGAGTAGAAGCAAAAACGAAGAGAGCATTCTATTCATAATTGGCTGGTAAATTCAACTGTCAACCTCCCAGATCTTTCAGACCAGTTTCCGAGGAGATGTAGTTGTGAAACAGCCCTCAACAACAAGTCCAGATACACTCAATTAGCATCTAAACAGAGTTCTTCACAAAAGAGCTGAAGAGCAAATTCCATCCTCAAGCAGATGGGAAACCTACCACGGAACCCCCCCACCTTGATCAGACAACTATAACGGCAGTTTAGGCTCACTTCTCGTCGTGTACATGCCGATTGCTATTTGCAAAACTTTGACAGCTAGCAAAACCCATTTGGGCTGCCGTTATCGACAAACTGAAACCCACCACCGTGTTCAGAGGCAAATTTCGCGTCGAACCATGGTCTTTTCAAATCTTTTCTGTGGCTGTAGCAAAAGCTAGACCCCACAAATTGGCTTCAGCAGTTACGGTTCGGACGATAAGCAGCTTAGGTGGCTCAATATTTGCGGAAAAGCAGATTTGCAAAAAGCAAGGGCGCCAGCCGAGGCTCTAAACAACTTTTGTTTTTGTTGCGTGTCCACGGTGCCATTTTTCGAGGCTGTAGGAAAATTACAAAATTTACAGAATTATGCAGAGCCGCCCCACCCCCCCCCCATGTGCACCCAAATACGGTTTGCTTTTACCCGAGCAGCTTCCCATAATCGCCCGCTTAAAATCGCCACGAGTGACATATTGGGCCATTGCAGCATGTCATTCTGACCGCCCGGCGACGCTGAATCCAGCACTGGCCCCGGATTTCCGATTGCGCCCGTACTCGGCGAGATGAGGCGAGCGATCCCACCTGGGTCCAGCCAGGGGCAAAAGCGGGAAGCAAAAACAAACACTTCTCCGAGCGCTAGAAACCTCCGGGAGGCTGCAAACATATCCTTTGGCGGTGCCTGCTGTGCCGCCGTTCGCTGCTTTTCTTTTTGCGGTGGAAATTGCGTTTTTAGCCACCAACGGGTAGGGGTTCTAGGCCAGGGGGGAAGGGCAGCGTTTGCGGCCGATCAAAATGCCGAGGAGAAGTCCAATCACAGCCGCGGAAGTCGCATTATGCGCAGCGTCGCAATCCGTGCACGTCTGTGCTTCCTGGAGGTCTGTGGCATGTTTGGAAGGTGGTTTTAACCTGCACCAAAGAGCCTGTGTCGTTATACTTTCCGGACGAGCCTTTATTCTTTTTAATTTTCTTTGCTAGGATGATAAAAAAAAATAAAAGAAATAAAATATAAAAAGGAACAGCCAAAAGAAGCAAAAAAACACACGACCCGTTTCACGCAAAAAATAGCCGAATCTGGGCTGACGTTTGAATTGTATTCTTCCTACTGATCGACTGGGAATTTTTCTTTTTCAATTTTTCATTGTTAATTTTATGTGATTTTATTTTGATTTTATTTCCTCTGAATATTCCCATTATTCCTACATGTTCGGGACATATGCCAACTTCCTAAAACGGACTTGTATCCACAATCAAAGGCCTTGTTTGCTATATTTCAAAGACTAATTCCCACAAAGCTTAACGTCCGAAAGAATATCAAATAAAATACCTCATTGTCTGCAGAGCGAAACAACGGAACCTTGACTCGGAAAGTTTATTTCTTCAATCTCTAACTGTAAAATTTCGAAATCTCAAAATCTCAAAATCTCGAAATCTCGCAACTCCAAACTGTGAAGCTTATAAATCAACCTTGTTTTATCCCAGCAACCTTGCATACAATAGATCTGAGTCAGATGTGGGATTATTGATTGAATTATTTGTATTTAATTTAATATTAAACAAATAATATTATTTGGGTAGAAAGCTAAAAAACACGTACACGTGATAGACATTTGCGCGTTCTAATTTCCCTCATTAAATCCCCCAAGATGACATTAAAATAGTGACAAAAAATCTGAAGAGTGAGTTCTGTGGAGAAAACTGTGAAAAATCTTATGACACTTGGTAGGTGGTGTTAGTAGCATTCTTAGACTACTTACTGTTGATTCAAGTTATGTAGTAGGGGTGATGCGTGTCTGTAGCAGTTTGTAGTAGGGGTAAATTCCTTGGATTGGGCGCAATAAAATCAGACTACGACGCAACCGGTAGAGCAGCAAATTGCGCGCCGAATGGTGGTACTTGTTAAGCTTCTCAGGTCGCAAAGCGTTTGTAAACTGATGTCTAAAGATGTCTTGCTAGAGCTAGTGCAGCTGGATGAGTGTAACGCAGTTGATTATTTTTGCAGATCGTTTGAAGGAAAAACAGACAATAAGTTTTTTTTGGTGGGTGATTATGAGCAGAATGGTATCAGTTGAACTTGCATTTGAGCCCTACAAACTTCAGTGAATGAGTCATCAGCGCCAAAGTAGTGAAAGCTGAGATTGTAATTTCATACTGGCAAAATAAATAATTAAACTAATGTAAAGAGTGCAAAAGCTTTGCAATGACAAGCCAAAGCAACAGATTTTAGTAGTTTACGTTTACAACAACTATTAGTCATTTTGAAGTCATCCTTATTGAGAAAGTACTACGATCCCACATCTGCAATCACTGTCACATTTAATCCTTCTGTGAGCGAGATATCAAGTTATAAGAAAAGCGGAATAGCTTCTGAATGCTTCCAATATCTAAACAATATCACTTAAACATCAACCAAACAACTATCCATCGTTATACAGAGTGTGTTTCAAACATAGAACTTCATTATAACTTACACAAGCTGCCACTGCTGAATAATCTAGATCCGCATAGAAGCATCTTGTCTAAAACTAAACACCGAACAGAATGGTTCCAAACACGACTTCTTTCAAACCAGTATAGATCACTTTACTGTACACTCAAAATTTCCTTGACTGCCAACAACCCTCATACAACGTCAAAAACACACCAATACTCGTTTAAATTGCAATAAAAAGCTACCAACTGATTAACCGTCTCTATATAAGCAGATCGCGCTTTTCAGAATCATCTCAACCGGTACCTACCTTTCGCTTCCAATATAGGCCACGTTTCAGCCTCGAAACACTAAAATCGATCTGGACTATGTAGTTGTGGCTCAATCACAATTCTGAAACAACTATTCAGCTCGGTCTGACGTGCTGTACAATTATCTGTCAACGAATTTTCAATGGCACCAATTTCCGCCAAAATCCCAGTGATTCCCAACTTAGGCTTTATCCTAAACTCCGATGAATATCCTGAAAGTCGTGAATTTAACTTGACCACGCTAAAGATCAAATCCCTGCGAATACGGGCCTGCTTCTCATCTGACCCTAGCTCGCTTACTCATAAAGTTATGGCTGCATTGATGTTTTATATCTCATTTTTCGACTAGGGTGTTGAGACCGGGTGTCCCAGCCGGGTATAGAAGTCGTAATAGGAACGCTATAAAAGATCCAAAAAGTGCATACGGCTCGCCAGACCATGCCTATTACCGTGGTACCGCCACATACGCCCCAAAACAATTATTCAGCTACTTATCGGCCCACCAAGAACTCCCAAGACCCTGGTGACTACTCATCTGATCGAAAAAGCCTATCTTGCGGCCATCGAGGCACCAGATACCCTCTAGAATACATTGCGATAGAGCTGCGATGATTGGGCGGTTAGATTTGTCGTCAGGTGAGGTTTTGGAAGCGACAAAAAAAAAAAAAAAAAAAACGTCTGAAATAAAACTGACTAAAATGTCGGAAAAAGAAACTTGCAAAATCGAAAAAAAATCGGAAAAAGAAATTACTAACACAATTAAATTTCTACAAGGGTCCACTAGCTTTAGGAAGCTGTGTTACTCTTGATACATCTCCTGAATGCTGAGATAATAATTCCGTTTTAAATTTGTCGCCGTGATTAATTGATTGTAAGAAAATGAGGTATAGATAGAAGGATTCTGAAGAGTGCATTTGATCAGGAAACACAAACTGAGTAGGATGATTTTGAGATCCAGTTCATTATAGCCCCAGACAAGAGTCTATAGGGTTATACGAAAGGAGTGTTGTTGTGAAGTCTTGATTTACTCGACAGAATTTGCAATAGCAGAGTAATTGAGATTCTGAAAAGTGCATTCTGCTTTAAATCTTTCAGGGAGGATAGTGGTAGTTCCGTTAGTCCCACTGGATAAGTCAAAGTTGTTGATAATCCACTCTGAACTTTTGTAACTTTTTGACGAGTGATAAAAGCTGCTACAGACACACTAGAAACAACAAAAGATAGCCATTCCGGCTACAGTAGACCAGGGAGTCGTTTACAGCAGTCTGTATCACATTAAAGCCATTAAACATGACCATATCACATTAGTGATTTCAACAACCATGGAACAGACTAGAACTCGTTCCGAAAGCATTTTAGAAAATCTGAAAAGTGCAATCGTTTCAAAAATAGGTACTTATTCGATTTCAGTAGTTCACAGCTTCATTTTCCACTATTTACCTGCTTTTGTATGGACCTCTATATGGGGTCTAAACTGATGAGGTAAGCATAACCTTAAATAAAGATGGTCAAAATTCGGAAGAAAAATGCATCCCCAAAAAGCGAAGCACTTTTGCACAAGTTGAGGACCGATTGGAACTTTCCTGAAAACTGTATTCGGTTGAGCATGCTACTGTAAGCTGTTTCGTGTTTGTCATGTGTCTTTTGAAACAGTTTTGAATGTGCTCTCAATGCTTAATGATGACTGTATGAATGGGGACTAATATCTTTCCGAAGCATTTTATGACAATTCTGAAATGACAATCCGATGTGGAATATAAATCTCACGCGATTGATACCATTCTTCTGTTTATTTCACCTCTCTATATCTACATTTAGCACCTAACTACATTCTGTGTCCCTGCATATGTCGTGAGAAGGATTCCACATCCAGGTCACTTGATGGAAGTTTCAAAGAGTGCGTTTGGGTTAAAATGATGCTGTAAGACGAGTGGCTTTGGTCTGGTTGATTTTAATTAACTCGATCCCCATTCAGCTGGGGTTTCGATCTGTGGGATTACTCCAGAATCTCGGTAGCGGTTTCCAAAGCGCAATAAAGCGTTCAGGTAGTTTCCTAAGAGTGTTTCTTGTTCGGTTTCTAACAGATAACACTCTGGTGAAACCCTTGTTGTCATAGCTCTTTCTGAAAAGAATATACTACTGTCCTTTGAGCAACTACATGTATGATGGTCTGAGATTCAGATTATTGAGCTAAATAAGCAAATTACGGAAATTCCAAAAAGTGCATCTGACTTGAAATTGGGAGTTTTATTAGCTGGTATTACACGTGACTCTTTATCTCTTCGTGTAATGTTTTCTCACTTCCACTGTCAAGTGCATAGGTTTGGTAAGAAGCAATCAACTGCCACATCAAAAAACGTTGGCACTGACTTATGACAATTCTGAAAAGTGCATTCGGTTCAGAATTTCATTTCAAATCCAACGGCACTGCTCCGATATTTATCAGACGTCTGTGGCGCTTTTCAAGGTGTCCATTTGCATTTGATATCTGTAAGCTATGCACCTCTATGACCTCTTAACAGCATGGGCTAAACTAACACTCAAAACACTTTGTGGAGACTAAATTTCAACCACAAGACTCAAATTTCAATTTCAAGCCAGATGCACTCTTCAGAAAGTCTTCAAAACGCCCCAATATCCATCCAGACATTCTACAGTTTCACCACACCAAAGCACAAGGTTACCGTCATAAGAACAGATTATGAACAGCTCAAAAAAAATCGCAAAAATCAGCAACTCTCATTTTTGACCACAAATGACTATACTAACTTGCTCTGGATTTTTCCATTTTTTCACTATTTGTTTTCCATATTTTCCACTTTTTTGAATCTCCACCGCCAAAAAATTACATCATCACGACAAACGCAGGCTTGTGGCCATTTAATCTCAACAAAAAATTCTATACGTCAGCCCTTCCCCACCCGCAAAGTTTAGAGTTATACACAGCCATTGTGGATTGTTCGATCCAACAGACTTCGGCCATTGTTCTGCGGTGCATCATTCGGAACAACAGCTTATTTCCGATCCACACACAAAGCTCTAATTGTGTGCACCCCAGTTGCAGATTGACGTGCAGATGCAGGTAAATGTTGATAAATCAGGATTTGGAAATTCTGTTTTATGTGCAGTGGGGGCTAGAGTGTAAAAGTGCGAAAAAAAGTGACATCGATGGAATTAGTAGAGCGCAGACAGTCGATCTGTGCAAGAACTTAGTCCCATTTTCCAAAACTGGCGTGTTTCGTGGCTAAAAAATATCTGCCGCCCTCTGACGTATGCGGGTCGAAAAGATCAGAAAAGGTATAAAAAAGAGAAAACCTTGTTTGGCTTTTGCATGCTCACCTTTGTGTCTTTATTTTGTCCCGCACCTTTACCTGCACGTGTCCCCAAACGTTAATTTTTGAGATGGCAAGGCGCACATTCTTTGGTGTGGATGTGTGAGATAGTGAGAGAGCGGGTGTGTGTGCGAGTGCGAGTGCTGGGCGTCGCGTTATCGGCGGTGGTGGTGTTTTTTTTGTACTTTTTTTTTTTCCTTCAAGTCGGTTTTTTTTTTTGTTGCTTTCTGGAGAAAAAAGGGTGGTTTCCTCGGTGTAGAATTTTGAAAAGGACAGCGCAATGTTCACGTCTGTGCGAACACAATGGCGCTGTCGAGAGCGCCGTAGCGACGCTGGAGCTGTCAGTGGAGTGCTTGTTCTGAGCCGCCGTTCACATGTGATTGCTCGACAAAACGCTGTATCGCCGATTAGGTCGCTTTGGGCGGGGCAACAACAGATTCGCGGCTAGCAGTCGATCCCCAGCGCCCGAGTAAACAGATTCATACATCTCATTTATCGTCAGCTCTCCTGCTCGTCGTCCGAGTCTTTCTCCCCACCCAGACAACACCCCCCCCCCGTCCCCTGATCTCAACTCTATGCAGTGCAGCAAACCCCGTTTTGCGATCTGAATTTATGAAAGCTTCTCCTTTGCTCACGTATACAGCGGGGAGAAGTGCGGACTCCAGCAAGATCCAGAAGAGACACAGCGACGATAGGAGGCCCACGACGTTGAGCGTCGAAATCCGCACAGGTTTGTGTCGTTGAAACGCCAGTTGTCGGTCTGGAAAGCGCCCGTTGACCGCTCCATCAAGATCGCAAAACCGGACATTATCGCAATACTATAAATGTTCGTCGTGTGACGGTCGCTATCGTTTTCTGGCGGTCATATGTGTGGGTGTGGACGGACCAACAGGGTGATCAGCAAACGCTCTTCCGGAGCCAGAAGTAATAGACACAGGCTTTGCAATGGGTTAAACCGCAATGGGGCGAGAAGTGGGGTGCAGAGGACACCTCATGCGGTGGTTTTAGGGCCTGACCGTGGGGGCTGATCATAGTCTGCCAGGTGCAGGTCATAACCTGTCTTCTGAGGAACCGCCAAACGGGAAAAAAAAAACAATTCAGATAAAAAAAAACAGAAAAAAACCAAAAACCACCAAACCAATCCGCTCGCTCCAGAATACCCCCAGGACCTGCCTCTCCGCTCCTCACGACCCCCAGAGATCGCGTTGTCGCCGTTCAAAAACGATTACCCTCGGCCGACTCCTGATTGGCCACATGCAACCCTAACCCAAAACCTCCCCGTAGATTCTCCCGACACAGACAGAACATTGAAGTCTCAGCGAAACGACACATATTCTAAACATGGCTGAATTCCCTCCTCTTCGTGAGTATGCTTGGCGCGACCCGCTGATTGGTCAATGGCGCTTGTTTGGTGGCGAGAATGGTGCTGGAAAAAACTGGTTGCAAACGACGGAGTGACACAAAACCGACCTGAATGCGACAGATGGAGATTTTGTTTGATATTTCGGCGAACCGACTGGTGGAGATTCGAGGGCACAATTCCGAGGCTGGCTACGTGGCGGTGGCCCTAGTGATACCGTTGGCTGTGACTGGATGTGATAGGATGGGTGTGACAGAGTGAGGGTTTGATGCGATCATGGTTGCATGATTAGAGTGGATGGGAGAGCTGCTATCATGGAGTCTGTGGTGACACTGTTGCTCATATTGAGTCTCAATCGCCCACCGCACTCGGTCGGTATTGCACCCAATTACCGCGACCTCACTAGATGGTCCCACGACATGATCCACTACATGATTCAGCTACATCACCTTGGCGTCAAGCACCCTTCATCTCACCTGCCTGCTAGTTGCACCATTCCACCATTCAGATCTGTCCACGCCAGTTTACCATCCCTACGTCTCCACATCAATCTCAGCGACATCTTCCTCCCCCCACTCCCACAAATCACTAACACAGTCTCCCAGGAGGACATGAAGAAGAACAAGATTCTTCTGGCATACCGAGACAGATGCGCCGCGCTGCTGGTGCCTCTCAACGAGTGCCGAAAGAAGAACTACTACATGCCCTGGGCTTGTGACCACGAGCGTCACGCCTACGAGCACTGCGAGGTTGCCGACTTCCAGCGACGAGTCAAGGCCATGGATGCTCTCAAGGCCGAGCGAGCTGCCGCTGCCGCTTCTGCTGCTGCCGCCGCTGCCGCCGCTGCTGCCGAGGACAAGGCATAGGGAATGAATGACTGATTGAATTTTTTGGACGTCACCGACATGGTGGTGATTGATTGTAGGTGGGTGTAGAGAACGGTCTGTTGACTGCCACGACAAGCACGTGTACGACCACGCTGCGTGATTGCGCAACAGCAACGGGCATAATCATGCCAGATATCAGGCCACTTTCAAGACATGTATAGATCAATGATCCTCCTAAGTCTGAAACTAGAAACATTTCGAGAAATCAATAATACTGTTCGCAAGGAATAAGGTTTTGGAAATACTTATCTTATACACGAGAAAACGTTACGAGGTACAGGACTGCCAGAAGGGTCTATTTATTGAACCCAAACATCAGATATATTACGACGTTTATGAGCCTATCTTCATCTCAAACGTGTGCTGTTTACGGTGGTTTACTTTGATCTCAGATTAAGTCGGTTTTCGCCAAGTTATGACCGAAACACGTGGAAATCACTACACAAATGGATCTACAGAGCTCATAACTTGTGCTACAACGAATTGAAAAGTTGCCTTCTATTCCTCATCTCTCCGTGCCCATCCTGACACTGTTAAATCCAACATCAGAGCAATATCTTCCGAGTTAAGCCGAGTTAAACTTGTCGTTGTATTATCAAGTTGATGGTGTGAATTTAAACTCTTGAATACCTAGTTTGTGATTACAGACGACACGAAACATACAACGAGAATCGCCCAAACAACACATGTTTCGTGCTGTCCACGTTAACCAGGGCATTTTTACGATGCCGGAGAGCGTTTCAAACTTTTTTTCGCGTTCCAAATGCATGTTTTACGTCTTTTTGCGTCAATACCAAACTCTACATCACTCCTAGGCCCAACCGCAGGAGTGCATTTTGTTGCCTGCTTTCGGCTCATTCGAACAGTACCCTAATCGTCCTAGTACACCGTCATTTACGCGTCTGAAGTCGCCAGTAGGAGTGTGTGGGCTGTCGGAGAGTCTAGCGTGGGAGGTTATGCATAACCATGAGGCTCCATCTGCATCCTGCAACTCGATGAATAGCGCAGCCACAGACAAGCAACTACTGGCAGCAGGGCGAGCATGGCGTCCTGACGTCTAGTGCGATTTGAAACACGCCTTTAGTGCGCCGATTGCTCGATTTATCGCTTTTTTAGACTCTGTCAGTAGACCCTCGACCCAGCCACTAGCGCCTCTTCTCCACCTTGCGAGAAACAAGGGTCTGGCAGGGTCTGACAGCCGGAGCCGGAGGGTGGAGGAATGCTTTGTGCATCTGGGCGACAAACAGTCGGTCGGATATCTGGTCGATGGAGCTCTCGATTTGGCACTGTTTTGCGCCGGTTCTTAGGGGTGGAAGTCCCAAGATGCAATACGACGCTACAGATTCAGTTTGGCTCCGAAACCGCTTTTTGTCGGCTCGGCGTATTCGGCAAGACCTACTGTGGCCGCCCGAGGGCCCCGTGTATCCCTGCCGTGGCTGTTCGTCATTTTTCGCGTGGTTGTGCGTTTCAGCAGCATAGCAGGTGGAAGATGCTTAACCTGGAAAAAAAGGAAAAAAAACGGAAAAAAAAGGAAAAAAAAAGGGAAAAAAAAAGAAAAAACAATAGCAGAAAAGGGCCTATCGAGTCATGCTTTTGGTGCCATCGTATCAGGCTAGTGCGTAGTGTGGTGTTCTAGGCAAGGGTCTAGGGTCTGCATTGGGTAGGGTGAATTTGAAAATTTGAAAATTAAAAAATCAAAATTTGAAACAAGAAAAAATCGACGAAAAAATCAACCGAAATAAAAAAATCACAAAAAATCACAAAAAATGACACTCGCAGATTTTCAGACTCACGGATAAAACCTGCAGTAGCACTAGCGGCTGAATACAGAATTTATGCATTTATGGAAAGTATTCATGCTATAACTGAGCATCTATTGATGGACTGATTGAGATGATGATGATGTTCATTGTCGAGGGTATTGTCAGGTTTTAAAAGCGATCTAGAGACGGAATGCATATTCTGAAATGTGCGTTTGATCCAAAATCAAATTCTGAGTCTAGTCGTTCTGTCAAAAACACCATTATCTCTATAATCACGTCTACTCAATGACATACACAGTGGAGCTTGTTTTACCACAGGTCCCACCTACAGACTTGAGTCAAAACAGCACCCTCTAAAAACTGCCACAGACCTGCTACAGACACACGACTACTGTTGTCGAAGTCGGCATCGAATTTCAGGCTGAATGCACTTTTCAGAATTTCTCCAACCCACCCAGAAGATAACTTGGGCACCAATAATCCCTCCCCCAAGCACCAAAAGTTCCAGTCGGAATAAATCGCCGACCAGGCGCACAATCGCACCTAGAACGTCTGTAAACGACACTACTACTAGCACTGATGCCAACACTAGTGTTCAACTGGCGCTAAACTAGTGCTACACTACACTAGCGCGTGATTCAGGACCCCACAGGTGGGCGACTGCCGATTTCAGCGTCTAAACAAGACTTTTTGGCTGCTAAAACAGTGACAGCAGATGGGACAGCGGCCGAAGCAGCCAGATGGCTGTCAGATGGACCCTGTGACTATATTGTTGGGGTAGGAGTCGTGACTAGTGCACAGAGTTTAGATTTGGAAATGAAAAGGGGGGCTGTAAGAGTACGAGGGCATCTGTGGGAACCATGAATGGTACCATTGGACGTAGAAACACATTTCAGAGCGAACACACTTCTTGGATTTGTCATTGGGGCTCTAGAGGATGAATTGAGGTGGTGTAAAGTCAGCATGTAGTGTGTTCAAGGTGAATATCTCTGAAACCAGTTGTGATTCGAAAATGGAAAATCGGAAAAGTGCGTTCGATTCAAACAGTTGCGGCGAGCTCTCTGGTGGTAATCCCATGTTTGACAGACGTCTAGTTCTGTAAATACATTCTGGTTCCAGAGAAAAAGCGTTAAGCTCCAACTATCGTAGAACTGAAGGGATTAGTCATGGCTCCAGACAACTAAAAAAAATACGAAAAGTATGAAGATGACCGTGAAGCGATTTCAAATCTGATGCTCTCTTCAGAATCTTCACTCGCCTGTTACCTCCTGAGTTACCCAACAAAACATTTTGACGACAAAATTCATCATCACACTAATTGCTTGGCAGTGGCACATAGACACAGGTAGCGTCAGATTGAGGGAGATACGACAGTTGCATCGGTGATGACGGGGATATTTAGTTCAAGGTGTCTTTTTTAGTGCAGTTGGGGTGTTTGACAGTTTGCAGCAAAGTTCATTTACGTAATTCAGACACGTTCCAAGGCAGATGAGATAAACCTGAAAAGTGCATTCACTGGGAAATTATTCGCTCGTCAGAATGGTACCATTTATATTCTTGCAAGGTCACCTTTCAGCTGTTTTATAGAGTGTCTTCTCTACAACACATCTAGGTTATACGACCTGAGTGGCTGTCAGAAATGAAAGCCCCACAACTCGATCAAATCGTGGGGAATCGATCTAAAAATAAGACATGGGATACAACCAGAGATTTACCACATGACACTGTCTTATAATTCTTTGTAGAACTGGTATTGACCTCCTTTTTCGTCACTTCTTTGTTTTTCACAAAAAAGAACGTAAAACGCTTAAAACAAAGATTTGTGAAATTTTGAAAAAGGCGTTCGTATTGAAATCATGTGATAGATTTGTTCCAAAGTTCAAATGTTCACTTTACACACAATATGACGCTTTATATGGACCTCATTGTTGGGCACAAACGATGAGGTTGTCCAAACCTTATTTGGAATGTCAAAAGTGTATTTTCGAATCTTTTAAAAGAATCAGAAAAAAGAACGGTAAAAAACAAAAGTATCGTTGATAAAAAAAGTAGAACACATTATGAGAGAATTGAAGAGTGCGAATGACTTAAAATGACATTTTGCATCGACTGGTCCTACTTGAGAATGGTTCATGTAATTGAAAACTGAATGAATGTTGATGTTTTGAGTCGTCATTAGAACAATTCACTTTAATTACTTTTACAATGAGCTCCAAGGCTTTCTAAAGAGTTCATCATCTTTAAAACGGAATTGTGATCCTAATGGTACTACTCATACCTTGATTAGTCATCAATTAACTGGTGCTACATCTGTAGCTGATGGGACTGTACTATATATCGATTTCGGAAGAAAATGGGAGGGGATATGGAGTTATTGAATATACCAGCTTATAGAGATTTTAGTTGCAAACAAGACGCACTTTTCATAATCTTCATATTGTCAGTTTTAGACCGTTAAGAAAGATAGCAATAGCTACAAAAGTAAGGTAACATTCATAGTGTGGTTTAGCAGCCTAATGTGTCCGTTATAGCGTTCAAAAGATGATTATACGAACGCTCTAAACTTTTGGTATTGTTTTAGTCCAAAACAATCTCGAAAATACGACTTTTCGACTGATTTATGAAAGTTTCTAAAAACAGGTATTTTTCTTCTTTCACATGTTTGCCATGTTGTTATAGCGTTAGTTGGGGTCGATCTAAAAACAGCTACAGAGATATTACAAGAAATCTGTAAAGTGCATTTGGTTTGGATTGCCAGAGATAGTAGGAATCTGCAGCCTACAGACTCATAAAACCTTTCAAAAATCTTTTACATTGACCTGCCTGATCACCATCAACTAAGAACCCCTCTTATAGTTATTGCATTGATAAACCATACGTAATATCAAACACAAAAAATGAATGGAAATAGTTATAGAAATTCTGAAGAGTGCATTCGGTCGGAATTGTCGGTTTCATAGGTGGTAATGTGGTTATTTGGCTATGAATGTTACTTAGCAGAGAGTTATTCAGAAGATATACCTGAGCAAACATTAGGTTGTAATAGACGTTTGTTTGAAAGCAATTGTGGGCGGTGTATTGGATATCTGAAGAGTGCGTGTGATATTTGATGGCTACAAGACAAGGATAGTGTAGTTTCTTTTTTCATTAGTCTGCTGTGAGCCGTCTGAGTATCTAGTTCGTTGGAGAAGTGTCTGTTCTTAATGTGTCTAGTAAAAACGGCCTGGGAGGCGTTGTAGAGAATCTGAAAAGTGCATATTGTTCAAATCGACGACATATACTTGTAGTTCTATTTTCATTAAATTCTATCCAGCCAAAAAATATTTAGTTTCGATTGTCTGCATTAAACACCTCCTTTTAACTCTACATCACTAGTGGTAAAGTGACTGCATCTAAAACTTACTACAGAACAGTTACAGAAATTGTGAAAAGTGCAATCGGCTGCAAATGCTTGGTTTGATAGCAAATTATCCATTTAATCTGTCTCAATCTAGCCACAGCCTCATCTGAACCGACTTGGATACCTTGCAAACAAACTTTACCTTACAGCTATCTATCTCCAGTAGAGACTCGTTAAAAACATCCACAGATTGGCTACAAGAAATCTGAAGAGTGCACTCGCTTCCAAATGTTGACTTACCCCTGACTGTCATGTTCAACTCAACCAAACGGACCCCTGAAACCAACTAAAGAGTGCTGTCACACATAGCTTCAAACTAGTCTCTCAATGGTCTAGTTTTTAGTCATCTCTTAGCCGAAACTCTTCAGTAGTTCAATGGCTGCTTAATCTAGCGTATTTGTGCGATATGAGCGGTTTTTGCCAGATTTGAAAAAACCAAACATTGAGAATTCAATAGAATCGCCGTGGAAAATTGTTGAGAGATCGTACTGACTTGAGAGAAGCACCATTTAATTCAGGATTGAATTTCACGCCACTTGCACTCTTCAGAGTTATCTATTGCAGTCTAAATGTTCTTTTAGAGCAGTTTTTATGATCTCCTTCCAGAGCATCTCCCAATCATCATCCCAAACATCTCCATAAGCAACTCTATAGACATTCAACTGGTCTCTCAAAATCAACTATTGAAACGGCTAGCTGACACGAAACAAATTCCATTATTATCTGAATCGCACTCTCAACAAGATGCACTTTTCAGAATTTCCATTGACCCTCTGATACTTCTGCTAACTAAGTCTATGTACAGCTGTCTCTAACTATCAGAAGAAACAACACCACTACAGATTAGACACATAACGAGCCAAGATAACACCACAAAATAGACGTCAATTGCTGCTCAATAATTCTCTCAACATAACGCACTTTTCAGATTTTCAATCGTCATTCTGGTCGTCTCATTATTCTGAGCTTTGAATTCTCCCTCCCAACTACCACAATCACCACACACCCCAAACACAACTTTTCTCATATCTCCACGACCACACTCATCACAACCAACCAGAGTTCACCACTGTCATCCTCTGTGCCAGATCTACTGAATGCACCCTTCAGATTTTCTTCTGACCGCTTCGTTCGCAAATCCCACCCACTACAGCTGCCCTGTAACTACACGCCAAATCTCAAGAACAATTAATGATATGCTACTTTACAATAAATACAATGCACGGCCCCGCTACTCGCTGAGGTTGGTGCGCATTCGCTTCTGCCGAATGGCCTCGCCAGCCACGTTGACGCCCTTTCGTTTGGCGAGCTTGGCGTGGTACAAACCGCACGCGTTACACAGGGTACGAGCGCCTTCGGGGCCCTTTCGCCACTCGGGCGTCTCTGTGGTGCCGCAGCCACGACACACGGTGGTGGAGGCGTCCGAGCGCGACCGCTTTCGCTTTCGCTTTGTGTTGGAGTTGATGAACAGCGGCGATGCAGGCGGTGTGGTCTTTGTGGAGTAGGGTCCGACCAGACCGGGGGTACCGGCCGACGAGCCTGCGGCCATGGCGGCGCTGCTGGCAATCTGCTGGATGGAGACCACGTTGTCGCGCCACTCGTCAAAGATGGCTGTGCACGAGCGCAGACGCAGGATCATGGCGTTGAGCGCGTCCACGGACGGCAGCGGGGTGTGTGGTGACGCTGCCGCCATGGCCATTGCCCGCGTGTCGCCGCCGCTGTGCTGCACAAACGTCTCGATTTGCGAGATCATCTGGTACATGTGCGACGCCGTGTCTTTGGACTCGAACGTTTTGCGCTTGAAGTCCGCGCCCGCAAACGGCGTGTAGTATGGGGGCATCATGGGGCCCGGAGGCAGCGTCTGCGGTACATGCTGCGGCGGTAATGGGGCGTGCTGGGGAGCCAGGACGGCGGCATTGTGGCCTTGTGGCGGCAGAAGGTGGGTCTGCGCCTGCGCCGGAGGCTGGCCCGGATGCGGCTGCAGCGCGCCGGGGTACATGTGCAGCGGCTGGAACTGGTGAGGCGACGGTCCGGCCTGGGGAGTGGAGCTCTGGGACGGCGGCTGATGGCTGTGGACGCTGCCCGGATGGGTGACGGGAGATGCATGGGGCTGCTGGCCGCGCGGGGTGGCCTGCTGCAGCGGCGGGAGGCTCTGGGCCATTGGCGGCGGTGCGGCAGGCGCTACGTGCAGCGGCACGGGCTGGTGCAGCGGGGGGATTTGGGGCTGCTGCTGCTGCTGCTGCTGCGGCTGCTGATGAGGCAGGTGGCTTGGCGCTGAGGGAGTCACGGCTCCTGGCGCGCCAACAGCCCGCGAGTCGGAGCCGTAGACGTAGTTGCCCTCGTCCAGCAGCCTCATGGGCGGTAGACGCACATTGTCGGAAAGTCGATTATTGGCCGCATTTTGATTGTGGGACATTTCTACCTTGGCATGGGGAGACACAGGAGACAGCACGTAACGTTCGGGTCGTCGGTCGGTTTTGGAAACAAGAATCATTCTGTGGACAACAGAAGGCGATGGGGTGGGTGGTGAGGACGGGAAGGCAGCGTTTGGGGGTCAGGACGGGGAAAACTCGGGTGGTGGGGCAGTCTCGTCTCGTTCGCTCGCTCGCTCGGTCTCAGTCGCAGGCTCAGTCGTGCTCAGTCTTTTTTTCCCACGCAAATGCGACTCTCTGTCCACCACCAGGACGCCCTCTCCAGATATATATATCCTAACCAGATTACACTTTTTCCCAAGAATGGCTTCCCGTCAAGCACCCATGCGGCTTGTTTAATCTGTCCAATCTCCTTGTCCCCGTGCTTGTTATTATCTGGCGTGCCTGACGTCTTTAGTGTTAGCCTTTGCTGCCAAATCTTGTTGTTTTCTAGATGCCTGTGGCATGCACGATTTGCAGCTTGCTTAATAAGCCGGCAACTTCTACCATCAGCCTTTGTGATACTTCATCGTAAAGCCGCTTTTTCAACGAGCGTAATGGTGAGCTCAGAAGTAGCACATCTCGTTTTTTCGTGATTTTGCAGCTGCTTCCATTTCGCACTAGCCCAAACCCTGTTTCGCGCCAACAAGGCAAACCCAATTGCATTGTTCAGAATAAAACAACTCTAATTTCCGTCGTCAAGTTTCCGGAAAGCTTAACGCAGTAAACCTAGACTCTATTCTTCAACAAAGGACACATATTGAACCAAACCCAGACGCAACCTTAACTGTTATTGTCCAGCAATCGCCATTCACAGAAAAAGAAATGGTGGATGGGGGGGCGGCGGGGGGTAGCATGGAAGCAGGAAGCAGGAAGCAGGGTGGAGGCAGAGGCGGAGGCGGGGAACTATGGAGGCACGAAGCGGAAGCAGAGAATATAGGAACGGAGGTAGAGACGAATAATGCAGCAGCAGGGGCAGCAGCAGCACACCCCGAAACATTTTTCCCACCACGGACCCACTGCCCTGCGTGCCCCAGCCTCCCAGCAGCATGGTTAACGGCAGCGTTGAGTAGGTTGGAAGTGGGGATAACAGGCGAATTTTGGCAAAGTGGAAAATCGCAAAAACGAGATGCAGCTAGGGTCAGAGTGGAAAATGGGAAAAAAAAAAAAAGAATAAGAATGTTGCAGTTATGAGCTTGACGATGCAACGGTGGGCTTTTGCTGCCAATACCAGGGTTCTATAGCCGTGTATTATCGGCGGCGGTATTGCTGTCTCCGCCTCCGCTTCTGCCTCGTGCCTCTTCCTCGTGCCTCTGCCTCTGCTGCCGCCAAGTGGCAGCACGCTAGACCACAAACCTATTGTGTCGTATCCACCTCAAACGCCATCCCTTGCTGGCAGGTCTCGCCGGGGTGTGGGCACTCGCTTCGTAAGCTTGGCGGGGGGTCCATCATCTCTTGTTTTGTCTTGCTTTCGTTATCTGTCTTTCGCGGTTTGGCGGCGGTGCATGCATCCTGGGGCAGTGGGAGCGGCGGCAGAGGCAGGACGCAGAGGCAGGAAGCAGGATGCAGAGGCAGGACGCAGAGGCAGGATGCAGGATGCACCAGGCAGGAAGCAGGAAGCAGGAAGCAGGAAGGAAGGAAGCAGGAAAACAGAGTCAGAGACAGAGACAGAGATAGTCAGAGACAGAGGGCGGAAGCAGAGGCAGAAGCAGAGGCAGAAGCAGAGGCAGAGGCGGAACGCACTTGGAGAAGACCGCAGTAGCGTGGACTAAACAGGGGCAGCACATATACAGTGCACAGTAGTGGTAATCTAGTGAAGCAGCCCGCAAGAGTGGCCTGAGATGTGGCAGATCTGAAATCTTAGCAAGAAATCTCACTGACAGTCTTTTTTTTTCTCTCGTCTTTTTCGACTTTTCATTTTTCCAATCTTTTTCGTCTTGTTATTTTGTGGCCATGAAAGTGGTCTGATTTCAACGACACAATGGCGATTGTTATGCACATGACGCGGAAGCGAACAAAGCTTATATTTAGGTTGGTGCAAAAATAAACACCCATTGTGCCCAATGCAGAAATGTGCACAACTCCCGATTAGGCAACTGCATAGAGCGCAGCATGGTAGGGTTCCATTGGTTGGGGGTGTAGGGGGTGTTGGATTTTTGAGGAGAAGTAAAGTTGCAAGTTTTGGCCCAAAAATGAATTTGAAAATAGTATTGGGCTTCCCAGAAGGTGGGGAGCACTGGAGTATTTATTAGAATTTTATTGCTTCCAAACTGGATGAGTTGGGGGAGACGTAAATGTGGAGATAGCGGGGGGTGTAGTGGCTAATTACGTCATGGTTGAGAAGGTAAAAAGGCTAAATAAATGTTGGCCATGGAAAAAGAAATACGGAAATAAAATAAAATAAAATTCAAAGAAGGCAAAAAAAGACACAAAAATAAAAAGAGCAAAATTAAAATTAAAAGAAAGAAGAGAAAAATGAAAAGAAAAGAAAAGGAAAAAGAAAAAGAAAAAGAAATGGAGCTGGAAAAAGAAGAAAAAATAGATGCCATAAATAAAGGTGAAAAATGGGAAAAAATGTCAGAGAAAAACAATCAATGGTTGTTTCAAGTGGATCTTTCGAATTGTGCACACGTCAAACGGTTTTTGCTGCAGATTTTCGCAATCATTTGTTTATAATTTTGTATAATTTTCGGTATTTTATTTAATTTTTCTGCTATTTTGGCAATTTCAATATCCCATACTTCCTCAGTCTCAGTCACCCACCAATTGCTCCCCTCCCTGTCAGATCGACGTCTGAAAAAGACAAATGTCCAACCTAATCTGACGGGATAACAGTTGATGGAAAAGACAACAAACGTCAACAAGTTGGCAGGACACGTAATGGACCAGTTGGAGGCGCGCAAAAAAAGCAGAATGTCGAGAGCCTCACGGTAGCTGGAGCGCCAAGTGGCTGCCCAAAGACCGACTCTGGAGTCCTAAAAAAAGTCGCTTTAGCCGCCCGGTTTACAGTTGCAGAACCATGTAGAGTTGGTGCCAATAATTGCAAATGGAGCGATAGCGGCGCGGCGAAACGGTGATGGCGACAATTTCCAGCGGGTGCGTCTGGCGCGGTAACCTCTCCTGGGCGTGTTTTGCGTCTGGAAAATTATCTACAGACTGTTGTGATGTGGACAGTTATGGTTTTGGACGCTGTAGACACGAGCTCTCCAGTCGCCCTTGAAACGGCATGTGAAGGAGCAAAAACGAAAACCAACCGCTGCATTCGCTTCAGAACCGCATTCCCGTCGCATCGGTGCAGTCAATTGGTCCATTGGCCGTCTCAGAGAGTCCCCAGCTTTCCCCCACAGTGAACCCCTCCAACCAGGGCCCCTAGACAGCTGACGTAGAACGCCCCCGGACGAGCTACGGCGTTTCTGCCAAGCACACGCTGCTCAGAATCGCCAGGCCGTCACAACCGTACCGCCAAATCGCGATTCGGCCCAAAATTCGAGGCTACCCCCTCGCTCCCCACGCAACGGTGGCATGTGAGACAGCCGCTACCGTATAACCTCGATAGCTGCCGATGCATCTGGAATACGGCAGTTCCAGAGAGTGCATCGTCCGCAGAATAGAATTGCGCATACGCACATGGTCCACACTGCCGGTTCAGTCGGCTGCCGGTCGAGTCTGTGGTATTTTTGGCAAAGGCACCCTCACAACCGGGTTTTCACGCCGCTCCCTCCATAGCAGGGTGGAGAAGGTTGGGTGTGCGACACAGAGAGAGTTTGTGGCTAGGTTGATCGCCCCGTGTGTTGCTCAGGGAGATGGCCAAAGGGTGAAGATACGAGTGGGGGCGTTTGGGCGCCGCTCGGGCCAAAGTGCGGGGAACGGGGATGCTGGCGGGCGTCTGCTGAGAAGGCAGTGACGTGGCAGCTTTCTATTGGATCGCGGTCTGTGTTGGGTCCACGGAACGCAAAGTCGGCCTATCGTCGCCCTGGCCCTCCTCTGCTCCCCCCCCATAGCCACCCGCACACGTTGCTTTTTCCGCCAATCAGCCAGACGGTCGTTGCTTTTAGCCAAATGTCGCTCCTTGCCTCTCTGGACCAAACAGGAAATCCCGTGGATGCTCACATCGGCTCTTCTTCCATGCACCAGCCCATGCACGCAAAAGCGAGTTTTACGCAAATACTCATGCGTTCCTGCACAAGCCACATGTTCAGCGGGAAGTGGGAATGGGGGAGCGAACAAAAAAAAAAAAAAAAAAAAGGAAATAAAAAAAAAAACACGAATCGAAACAGCTCGTTGGGGAGTCGCGCCAGCAATGAAAGAACATATCCACAGGAAACATTGACGCCAGGCCTCTCGCTTGCTCAAGTCAACATTCTCCTCGCAGCGCTGCTCACTCAACAATTCGGTGGAGACATGGCACGATACTATGACGCTTCATGCACCTGGTACAGAGTACAGCGAGTGTTTTTTCGCCCTTTTTTCCGTTTTTTTTTTTTTTTTTTTAGCCCTTGCTGCTTTGAAACACCACTCTGAGACAGCTCCACGGTGGAGAAGCCGTCCCGCACGCCGGTAATACCGCTCTTTTATCCCCCCTGCTGCCTAAGTGTAGATCTTGCGGTCCGTGTAACTCGTCGGTTTAAAGCTCCGATTTTTTTTTGCAGCTGGAAAAGAAAAAAAAGAAAAAAAAAGAAAAAAAAAATGGACGAAAAAAAAAGCATTTCTGGCCATGTGTTTTGACTGCTTCAGATCTGTCTCCGTGCATGTTTCGGAATGTGTTTGATTGGCGATATTGCTACAATTTTGGCGGTTTCCAAGTTTCGCGAAGACGCACTCTGATAACGAGCAGACATTGACACGAAGCAGGATCGAAAAGCAAGCGTCGACGGAGATGGGGACAATCCAAAGAGTGCATTTTGTTTGCAATCCCATTTTGAGCCAATTGGCACCGCTTTCACCTCGCCATCCGAGCTCCACAATTTTCTACAGTGCAATGTAGACACTTCTCTCACTCTATGGGAGTGCACCTGAAAACTTGGGCAATAACGACTCTAGAAGAAATCAGAAAATCGTATTCGGCTCGGAATCCGACACACAGTCCAACAGTTTTGCCAGATCGGCCTCTGGTCGCCTCCAAGGTCGCTAAAAATGACCTACATCGGGCGGGCCGTCCAAGATGACACTTTTTGCATTGCACAGCGTCTTGTCCTGTACGGTTCGGTGCTTACATGCAATGTCTCAATATGCGATTCGCTGTCGATTGTCTCAGCGGCCCAAACACCCGTCTATTATCGTACAGTACTCTGTATTGTGTAGGTATTTTCAGAATTCAGCACTACAGAGTACAGCGACTTTTGGCGTTCAGATTGGTCTTTGGGACTTGTAAGGGTGTCATTCGGTGTCAAAACAGCTCATTATCGCTGTCTCTGTCTGTCTGTCACTGAATCTGCCTCTGTGTGTCTCTAGAAACCAGTCTGACACCTGACAACCAGCTTGACGTTCAAGTCTTGCTCGTAAAATGACCTCCTACACAGTATCAGAGTATCAGAGTACGGCACAGTGAAACCAATATCAAAGTGCTAAAAAAAAAAAAGTAACGGCCGGAGCTAGTCTACCTTTGCATTGTTTGCAGAGCCGACACGAGCCACCGCTCACAGACCCTGTCAGAAGACACCCCAGAGGCCTGTCAGAAAGCTGTCAGACGCCATAGAACGCCGCAGAAGCGCTAGAACAGGCCCCAGAAGCCCAGACAGCGCCATCCACGGACGCTTTCGGCTAGCAGGCCCTGTTTGAGGAGCCCGCCAGCAACGTCTGCGAGTTTGGGAGCAAAAGCAACGGTATGCCATTGTCATGGCTGTCACGATGGACGCGTCTGTAGCTCGATCGCAACCGTGCGTTTGTGTTTGCAAACCTCCGAGTCCGAAGCTCGCAAGACACAATGCGCACGCCGGTGTTTCTTTTTTTTCTTCTTATTTTCTCGCGGTTTCTCTCGTAATTGTTTTTTCTTTTTGGAGATTTCTTTTTGCAATTGCGCGTTTCTTGTTTCTTCCAGCCACCGAACATCGTCAGGGGTGCCAATGAATGCAATAAATGCACAGCCAGCGTATCCGGGCCGTCATCTAGCCGCACAGCCGCCTAGCACAGACCCTTTGCTGTGATTCCGGGCAGTGCTGTTGCTCTGACACCGCTCGTGTCATCTTTTGCTCCGCCAGATCTCGTCGTATCTGACACACAACTCTTGTCACTCCCACAGATGCCACCGGTGTCACATGTCTCTGTCAATCTTGCACGTCTGCCAAACGCTAAGATCCGACACCTGGGTTAGCCGCCGACAGCTGCCATCCGTCAACCTCACAAGGGCTCTGTCAGGACTCTGCCAAGGGCTTTGGACGGGGCATTTGCCGTGGACCCGGACGAGGCGGTGCAATTTGTGATGTCATGGCGGTGCTACGGTGGTTGTGACGTCATGGCTGATACGTTCTCTGGTGGGTTCGGTCTGCTACGGTCTGCTAAAGTGGTTTTTGTTAGACAGGAAGAGAAAGAGAGATGGAAGAGGCAAGAGGAGAGATTCAAAGAGGCAGGAAGAGATGGAGAGAGAGAGAGACTCAGACTCAGACTCAGACTCAGAAAAACACACACGACACTCGCTGTGTAATTCCACTGAATTGCCACTGAACACACCTAAACTGCACCTCCTCAAACTCTTCACTCTTAACACTCTTAACACTCTTTTTCATCCCCACTCTTTTTACAACTGTGAAAGGCTCAACCATAAATACGGCACTAAACTACCGGTAATAGACTCGAACTCCAACCGCAGAACTTCAACTGGTGCCAGAGCCGGTGTCACAGCCAATGTCAGAGCTAGAACTGGCTGGGCAAGTCATGTGACGTCTGAAGGACACAACCCCCCGACGCTTTTGCCACGTGGCCACTAGCTCCCTCTTTTCGGCCCCAGCTGTCACCCCAGGACACGCCCCATCCAGCCTCATCTCCAAACTAGGTTTTAAGCTCGTGCTCATGCACAGAAGCCTGTGGTAAAACACGTCACCACCTGACAGAAGGCCCAATCGGCACCGCGATAGTGCTTCTTACTCACACTCAAATCGCTCGACCATGGTAGTGGAATCTTCGCAGGCCCAGTACAAGGGCGCAGGCTACAACGACCTCGATCTCAACATGCTCGGCAAGCCGCTGTACGCGCGTTCCAACGCCTCCAACTCGTCGCTCACCGGATCCACCGCCCCCACAACCACAAACAGCTCCGCCACAAACCTCAACGCCAGCTCGGCGTCGCTGCCACCACCTCCGCCCATGGGAGTGCCACGTACGCGCAAGGCCAGCGAGAGCGCACCCGAGGCGGATCAGCTCCAGATCAAGGCCGACATTTCGGACTCGGAGCTCGCCCAGCAGATGGAGTCGCTTCTGGCGCGACCCTCCAACCTCGCCACCCGCGAGTTTGACCACTACTGCACCAAGCTGCGCAAACAGGTGCCAGGCCTGCAGCAGGAGTCGCGTGACATTGCGTACCACGCCCTGGAGCTGGCCTCGGACGGCGACGCGGCCCGGGCCAAGGAGCTGCTGGTGCAGTACATGCTGCGACAGAGCGGCAGCAGCAGTTGGGCCATGCCGCTGCGAAAAGTCGTGGAAAACGTCGCCAGCTAGGGCCTTTGGCGGTCACGTACTGTAATATATGTAATAATTTATGGGTTTCGCACGGGGAGGGTGCGAGGCGCAGCGCCGATATTAAAGACGCTGTTTTTTTACTTTTGATAATTTTTGCCTCAAATTCGCGCACACGAAAATCGAACCCGCAACCGCCCGCAGGCCATATCTCCCCGCGCGTGGGAGCAGGAGTACGAAAAGGAAAGCTTATTGGGCACTGGCAGTATCTCGTCACGAAACCCACACTCTTGCAACTGAAACGTCACAAGACTCTCACACACACACACCACACGCCCAGTATGGCCACATCCAACCCGCCAATGGGAGAGTACACTCTTCCAGGTGAGTATCCAGAGGCCACGTGGCGCTAATTCCCGCGGCGGCCGTCCAGCCAAAGACACAAAACTAACCACAGGCGTCATGAAATACCTGCAGCGCGAATGGCAGCGGAACGAAAAAGACAGAATACAGTGGGAGCTGGAGAGGGCGGAAATGAGAGTGAGTATAGGGCTAGGAAGCGAACGACGGATGGATGAGCTCCGAAAACAGCACTAACACAGGCACGCATAGCTCGCCTGGAAGGCGAAAACAAGTCTCTAAAGACACACAACACCAGCCAGGAGAAGGAAATCAAGATGCTGCTGGAGGCCATCAAGAGCGAGGACCACAAGCTGCCCACGCTTCCGCCGCTGGACACCTCGCCGCTCGTGGAGGGCCGCCAGTACCTGTCCAAGTGTCTTGAGGAGGTGTCCTACCTGCTGCATCCCGACACCGTGGAGGTCGAGGTTGACGGACGAGAAGCGTCCAACGCGCGGGAAGTGAGAGAAGTTCCTCGTGTTCCCGTGTCGGATGCGGCCGCAGCAACCGGCGCAAACACCAACAGCCGAGCCATCACCAGCAACACCAACACCAACAGCACAAACATCACCAACAACGTGGCAGGCTCCTCGACCACCAACAACAACGGCAGCACCATCAACAGCACCTCCAGCAGTGCCGCGTCGACTACATCATCGCCCCCCGCTGCATCGACATCGCCCTGGAAACTGCAGCACGAGCTCACCGGAAATAACGCGCTGACCATGGCGTCGTTCGAGTCGCCATCGACGCTGCTGACCGCCTCGGAAGATGGACTCATCAAGCGATGGAGCCTGGAAAAGGCAAAGAAGCAAGAGGCAAAGTCACACAGCACCTACACCGGCCACGTTGGCACGGTGACAGCCGTGGTTGCTGGCGACTCTAGTGGCATGTTCTACTCGGCCGGAGTGGACAAAAAGGTGCGGTTCTGGCAGACGGACCAGGTGACGGAGCTGTTCAGCATCAACGCGCACAAGGAAGGCGTGGTGGCCCTGGATGTCAGTGAAGACAGCTTTTTGCTGGTGTCGTCATCCACAGATGGAACCACCAAGCTGTGGAGCATCAAGACGAACGAAATGCTTCACTCGGTCGAGGGTCCCAAGCGGGCCATCCAGGACGAAAACAGCGACCTGTCCGAGGACTCCTTCGCCAACAAGCCCGTGTCGGCGTCGTCAGTGCTGCTGTATAAAGGAGGAAGCCGGCTTGTGGTGGGTTACGAGAACGCTCATATCTATCTCATTGACGCGGAGAGCGGGCTAGTGACACACTCCATTGAGGACGGATACAGCGATGACAATGGAGTCACGTGTCTAGCCATGATCGAGCCGGAGCTAAGCTCGGCCCAGCAATTTACGCTACTGGCTGGATATAGAGATGGTGTCATCCGGGCCTTTGACCTCGCTGGTCGATTGGTCTGGCAAGTGGACGCCCACAAGGGAGCCGTTTCTTCAATTAGTGTGGAGCCCAGCGGAGAGGCGTTCGCGTCGGTGGGTTCATCTCTGGGAGTCAAGATTTGGACTGTTGGAGCCACCTCGCCACGTGAGCAGATTGCCTGCAACTCCCCAGCCACTGCTTCGTGCGTGGTGTGGGTTGGTGCCAAGTCTGGCTCGATATGGAAGAGTCACATTGCCACTTGTGCCAGTGATGGCGTTGCCCGGGTGTATAGTTTGCTAGCATGATGGAGAGGGGAGGTGGATTGCGGATCATACGGCGCTCAAACGCTATATTCGTATTTAATATCATATTACATCATAGGGGGAAGGAGTGTTTTAGATGGTGGTGTCGTACAGTGAAGCTGCTACCATCGACAACCACTGCTGAGGGTGTTTGGATTCTTTGAGTGTGAGGAGGATCACTATAGCAGAATCATGGGTTGGATCCGGGAGTTCTTCAGGGAAAGTCCATACTGCGGCTCTGATATTAAACGCAGTCCTCAAATACAAAACACTGGATTGGATGTTATATTGGACCTTCTTTTATTAAAGTTGATGTTACCTCACCACTGATTCAGAGCTGTGAGGTCTTATCAAAAGCGGGATGAGGGTATTTATCAAGTCATTCAGTTGTGACATCTTGTTATATTCGTTATTCTGATATGAATGCACTTTTCAGAATGGCGACAGCTGTTTAATTTGTGATTTGTTTAGATGCTGGCCTTGAAGATGATACAGTGATATCAATTTAAGGGTCCAGCTTATACAGTGATGATTGAGTATGGAAATCAAATCAAACCAATCTTTCAGATTAAATTAGCTGACTATGTAACTGAAGTAGTCTTGTCTGAATAATGAAGTCCGATTTCACATTATAGAGCAAGTGGCACAAATATATCACTGTTATCACTGTCTAACGGTTTTAAAGACCTCAGTTAAGGGTATGGCTATAACGATGTGATCAGTATCAATACAGTCACTGTCGTGAATGAGATACCCTTTATGTCTACAGGAAACTTGCTCAAGTCTCCAGTGGTCACTTATCTGAAGTACCACTGCTCCATTCGGATCTATCCAATCGCCATATCTAATCATATATTCTTACATCTCCTTTTTGGACTACTAATTAGCCCGATTTTATAACAGCCAAAGTAGCATCTGATGCCCCACAAGCTCGTGCTGTGCGGGACCGTGGTGATGCTGCAAGGTATGCACACAGCGCCTCCAACTTTCTAAAACAAATTTCAAAAAACAACTACCCCACTTAGGTCTTCTTTCGTCGGCCAATCTGGGCAGAGTAACCGGTCTTGATGGAGGAAACGGATCGTCGAGACGCACACGAGTTGCAGTCGAGGAAGGTCAGTCGGTTCTCCTTGGTCAGCCGCGTGTTGACAGACTTGCAGGTGGCGCAGGACACGTAGTCCACAATGTACCGCCGCAAAACGGTCTCCATACCCTTCTGCTGGAATCGACCCTTGATGACGAGCCGCTCGCTTCCGTCGGTGGAGCCGGATGTACCCAGCTCGGCGAAAATGAACATGGCCACGTGCTCGGGCGATCTGTGCATTTTGCTGGCGATTTCCTGAATGTTGGCGAAAATCGACTTCTTTCCGTCTCGCAGCAGCTGGGGAGGAGGAATCTTGTACTTGGACGACCGGTCGCCGGCAAGCTCGGGGTTGTTCTCCCGCAGAATGTCGAAAAATCGGCTCAGCAGCTCGGGGTATGTGAACTCCTTGTCGCCATCCAGGGTGTACGTGACCCGCTCGCCGGAGGCAACGGGGTCCTCGTCCACGCCGGCCTTTTCGAGCTCCTCGTCGAACTCGGAGAGCGCAGACACGGCCTTCTTCTTCTTCTTCTTCTTCTTGAAGTCAAACTCGTCCACGTCGTCTGCTGCGGGCGATTTGTCCTTGCCCAGCTCTGACACGCCCTCCGTGACCTCTGCCACGGCGTCGTCCTCGGCAAATGCAGGCTTGCTCTTCTTCTTCTTCTTCTTTAGCGAGGGGTCAAAGTCCAGGCCATCGACCTTTTTATCTTCGATTTCAGACATGGTGCAAATGTGTGTGATGTGTGGAATCCAGAGGCGATGATTGTGAAACGATTTCACTGGGACGTGAAGGTTTGATTTTTCAACTGCCGGGTAACCTTGGGGGTGAGTGAGGCCGTGGGAGGGCGATTTGGGGACTATAGGGGGGCTGGAAGAGCCCGGGTGGCGGTGGATTTCAGATCACGTGAGTGAATAAAGAGGCTGGCCAGATTTTCACGTGATTTCGATTCATTTGACGGATATATCGTGTCCCCCAAGAGCGAGATCCATTGCTCTCCCTTACGCATTTCCAAGTTTAATATTTGGTCACTCCTCACGTGCCTGAAAAAAAACTTTGAATTCAGTCATGCGTCGTCTGGTGCCTTGTCCGTGAGGTTGCGAGTTCGAATTGGAATTGGGGCAATTAGGGGGTAATCATTTGGGGCCAGTGTGGGGTTTTGTGTGTCTTTTGGAGGTGATTCGGGTCGCTTCTAACACTTCTTTTGGCTCAGTTGTAGCCATACTGGTTGAAGTTGGGTTGGTTGGAGGCTTTGTCAGAGCATATCTGGAGTGACGACAAAAACCAAAGTAGAGACTCTACCTGAGATTTCTCTTACCAATCTTCTCGGTGGAGTTAGGAGATTACAGTGGTGCAATTTATTTTTGAATTGAAGCATTTTCCGTGAATTTCGGTGGTATCGGAGATGCGCTTCTCTCATATATACGATCGTAACTCAACATGGACACTCCTTTTATTCATGTTTAACACAGTTTGAGAGCCATACAACACACATTTTTCAACAGCAACTGGTACAGTACGTATCGTACCCTCATATCATCAAAACTTCACATCCCCTTTGATTCAAATAAATATTATATACATTTTGTTTGTCGTCATCGCTTCCCCTTCACTCCCACGTGAACCGCTCTTCCGAAGTGGCTCCACCTTCCTGCTCCGTCTGGTTGTCGTGAGTGGGACACCCCTTACACTGACAGCCCTCTCCACAGCCACACTGTCCTGGAATGGAACAGGTGGGGGCAAAATACATGTCGAAAAACTCCTCTGGAGTAAGACGATCTTCTGCTACCGTGGAGTCGGCTGTAGCCGCCAGGTCCGCCTGGGACCGTGGCGACTCGCCCTTCCACATTTGGGCAAAAGACGGGTCAATCTGGCCAAAAAGCGTCTCGCTGGTGATTGTCTGCGTGGGCGTGTGGATAGCCGAAGACTGCGAGGTGGATGGCGGAAGTGGTGTGGACGATTGTATGGGTGTTTGTACCTGAGAAGCCGGAAGAGACGGCTTGGCCATGTCCTGCACGGTATCCAGCGGAATTTGCTGGGGCAGGGGCACGTGGGACGTCTGCACCTGCACAGTATGGCCGACGGCCTGCGCGGGATAGTATGACGAATTGTAGAGATATGGTTGTTGGTAGTTGTAGTAGCTGTTGGGTGCAGCCTGATACTGTCCATTGTGTTGAGTTTGGCCGTGCTGAACCTGTGGAACCTGCTGGATCGGGTTCAGCGGACTTGAGTTGTGCCCGTTGGGATGCCCAGTGGGATGCCCGTTGGGGTGGCCGTTGGAGTGGCCGTGAGGCGTGTGGTCTGGATGTTCTTGTGAGAGAGGAATATGCATTGTGCCTGGAACCGCTGCGGAGCCCATGTGGCCGTGGCCATGACCACCAGCCGCGAGACCTGCGCCAATGTCGGCGCCCACGTCTCCCTCCACCTTGACGCAGCACCCGCTGACCTGCACCTTTTCCTCCTTGCTGCCGCAGCACGACTTTTGCTTGAGCCGCTGGAAGTACTCCTTGGGCTCCAGTCCCGACGCCGCGCACGTGCAGTTACCGCTGGGGTTTTCCTTCAAAAACTGATTCACGGGCGTGTCCAGCACCGTGACCTTGCCGTTGGACGTGTCGATAATCTTCTTGGAGTGTGCGCCTATCCGGATGATGCCCACGCTCTTGGAGCTCTTTTTGGCCGCCGCCGCCGCCAAGGACCCGGGCTTTTTGTCCTCATCCTTGACCACCACCGACGCCGCCGAGTGCTCGGGCACCAGCACCGCGGTCATACCGCACGAGCAGGTGGGCTCGGCAATGACAGCCAGTCTGTGTTGGCAGGCGTGGTTGGGTCGGCCCCGACGTCGGACCTGGACCAGTGGCCGGTTGGTGTGGTCGCACGTGGACGAGCGGTGCCCGCGGATGCAGTTGAGACACGCGTACTTTTCTCCCTGGACGAGAATCATCTTGCTTGAGTGGGTGTACCGAATCTACTGAGGTTGAGGTGTAGTGCGTGCAAAAGTGCTGTGTGTGTAATATCAAACATTATTACCACACAGAGTTTTGGCTCGGAAAGTAATTAGAGGTAACTGAAATGCATGGTGCCGACTTTACAAGAGGACATCAGAAAGCGCCACAGACGTGCTACGGGAAATCAGAGACCTCCAGCGTGTCTTTAATTGAGCGCTTTACATAGCGGTGCCACTCCCGTCGTCACAGTAACCCCACAGCCTCACCCAGCCCAGAGTCATTCTCCCAAACTTACTCTCTGAAGACATGCGTAAAAAACATGGAGCAAGTGCATGGTGGAGAGAAAAAAAGTCCTAAAGAGGCAGATAGAGCACAGATAAGGTTGATAAGCGGGGAAACTGACAGCGGCAAAGTGCCCTGCTGGCCCTCCGAACGGCGACGACGCGACTGTAGCGGGATATTTTAACGGCCCTGTTCTCAGTCTTTACCCTCAACAATTACGAGAGCTCATGGGACCTGTTTTTTTTAAACTTAATTATTGAGCTTTTCTGCACCACTGAGCAAATTTCACTCACGTGATATGTACACCTGCGGCGGAACCAGGAGGAATACGGCGGCGCTTAATTTGGTTTTTCTCTTTTCCATTTTCTGATACAAGGGTCGGTGTGGTAATTGCGGCGGCTTCCTAGGGCGAAAAATGAGTCACGAGTGAGTCACTTTGGCCACGTGATTTGGGTGTGTGGTCACGTGAAGTTTGAGATCACGTGATTGTATCGATAGTCAGAAACCTAAGAGAAAGATGAGACACGGGAGCTGAAAACTAGCGATGGAGGGAATCAGGAGATGACAATAGGAGTTTCGAGGTGTCTCTGGATAGCGCACGGTGGTGTGTGTGTCTGTTACTTCAGAGTAACCTGCTATCCTCAGCAGGTTGAGAGGAATTTTGTTTGATTATCTCTAGAGCTGTTTGGTTGGTATCGTCGTAATCGTAGAAGTATCTGGAACGTGAAGCATTCTTCAGAATTTCGATACCATTGTTCTGGCGTTTGGCAGTGTGCATGACCGATCAACTGCTAAGAAGCCTACCTTGTAACTTGGGGTTCATGAAGGCAGGTAACGTCACCTGAAGGGTTTTTTGAGAAGTCTTGTGCACTCATGAAGGAATTTAACATCATCTCATATTTCGGTTTGAATGGGGTGGTGTTCATGTCGTATTGTCTGACAAGTAAGAACATGGGATGTTCCCAAACAGCATAATGGGTATCACAATTTGAAGGGTATGAGCGACTCAAAATCTACGTCACTGTGCCGAGAATGATATTCTGGATGGTATGCGCTTTTTAGAACCTGCATATCTTTCCTACAACAGTCGATTCAAAAAAACTCGATGAGAAGATATGTTCTGGTGTGGTGTAGTGAAGGTAGAAGATGGAATATCGACGTTTAAAACATATCATGAGAGGTTTTAAACGCAATTTCATCCTAAGCACAATTGAATTGAATGCTTGGATTCTTTGTGGGTGGGGATTTGAAGGTTTTGAGGGCTGTTGATAGGAATCCAACCACCCCTATAACAAGCACCCCCTGAAAAACTAAGCCCTTTGTTATTTAGGGGGAAATCCAAAAAGTGCATTCGTCTTGAAATGCCTCTCTCATGCCAACGATACCCCTCACTTCTTTATACCTCTGTTTTAGCCGCAGTTACAGGGTGCCCTCTGAATGACAAACTCTCGCTTAGACCCAAAAACAAATTACGCTGAAACAGTCCAAGACTTTCCAAAAGAAGCAAAAATATTCCAAAAATGGTCTGATTGAGTATCGCTTCCCGATTCGATCATGTGCATATGTCTCAATATGTCTCAATCTAGAATGTGTCAGATTGACTTGTCAAGTCTCAGGTTTGGCAGGTCTCAGGTCATGGCGTGTTTGAGGTAAAGTTGGTCTAGAATCTGCGGCAGTGGCTCGGGAATAGATTTGAGACATGGTCTGAAATATAGGAAGCCGTTTCGATTCCTTTGGTCCGGTCCAAATGAGACAATTGCGCCGTTTGGTTGTTTTATTCTGTCTATTCGATCCAAGGGTGCCAGACGAAATTAAGCTATTTCGGAGCATGTCTTAATCCAGGAGATGTGGAGTACAGTACTCTGTACCAGAGTCACGATATTGAATTGTGCTGGCTTTTCTGGCTCTTGTGGTATACTTGAATATCTGATTGTTCTGATGGGTTTCAAGCTGATTGTTCGGTTGAGTGCAATCATCTTGAGACAGATAGATTTTCCCAACAATCTCATCTGAGAAATGGGCTTGATATGGATCAAAGTAGATAAAGGGCAGAATAGGCAGGTTTCTGTTGAATTAATTCATCTTTTGAGTCGATTGAACTCTTCTGAAACTCCATTCAACTACTCCTTCGTTCAGTTGTTCTGCACATGGCAAAAGTGAAGTGAACCGTTTCAAACTGGTTATGATGTACGATGCCGTATCGCGTACAGAGCACTCTGTACTCTGTAATAAACAGTAACCAGCGATACTGCAGCTTCTAAGGCCGATTGAACCGTGGGTACTGAGAATCGGTACCTTAGGTACTACAGATGAGATCAGGTCAAGGTTGAAGGGTTGAACCAACTGGAACAAAAACGATGTCGCCTTCTGGAACAATCCCTCTACCGCCCATGCCGTAACCATTGATTTCAACACCAAAGATCGCTTTGGTCACCTGGTCTTGTCTACTGGCGAGAAGTCACATCTGGACGACAATAGTAAGGGTATCAACCAGGCTTTAGCTGAGGAGAAGGCTGCCGTCAGCTTCTAGATGCCGACTCCGGGCTTACTACCCGTTGGTTGTCCCAAGTCCAGTAGGTCCAGAAGCCCCATATGATACTGGCTCCAAAGTCTAGCTGGCGCCTTAGAGCACATCCAGCTGTTCAAACTCAGCTTTGTGACACCCACTAAGCTCAGGGCTACTCTTTCATTGAAGGTTTACTCGAAAACATGATGTGGGAAGTAAAGATGAATGTCATTAGTCATGATATCAAAACTGGTATCAATGGGTGAGTTACCCTACCTTCTGGCGGGACCCACGTAAAACATGTAAACACGTTGCTTTGGCCATAAAAACACGGCAGCCTAGTTACGCCTCCGCTCATTATCATCAGTTCCAGCTGTGAATCGTCTGAGCAGAGATTGGAGCTGTCTTGATGGGCAAGACAGCACCTCTGGATCCTCCACTTCTACCCCTCCACTCTAGGGGCTGTACCTCCAACTGCCTGTTCACGTCTTAGGCCTGTACCGTAATTCTGGGTTAGATTGGTTGAGGGAGAGGGGATTAAGCAGCAGCTTGTCATAACCGCCAGACAATGATCAGAAGTCTGTGGAGATGACGCGAGGCACAGACAGAGTAAGGAAGCTGATCAGGAATCCTCACAATGAATGTGCCTCGACTGTTGAGTAGTCGAACTGTCACTTGGGGCACCATCTGCCAACTCGGAAATACTCACAATAATAAGATACTGGATCTGGAGGATGTTAGTGGGAAACAGACTGATCCAGGTCGACTCAGCCGTGAGCGCAGAGATGTGACACCATTGTGGGTACAATAGTGCCGGGGGTAGACCGCAGTCCGTTATGCTTTTTCAAAAACATGCCAATGATCCGGGGTGGACACTGACAAGGGCTCGTGGTGTCGTCTTGCTGGATACCGGTCAAAGGGGGGTATCGTTGGGTATTTATGTTATTTCCGTTCTTTGTGTGTGGTATATTGGTTGCGCTTTAACTAAAATAAGAGTGTGGAAGTACGCATTGGGGCCAATTTGACTCGTCTGGAGGGGTTGGGTGAGGAGGCTGGATAGGCACAATCACTGGGAATTGTCCACCGGCTGCAATTGGGCCACTGTGTGTGTTTCACAATCTCATCTGGTATCTCGAGGCTCCACATATGGTGCTTATTATCCCTGGTATTCCATGTGTGTAACTTGGTGACGCATCGCGGATGCTGATTTTGTGTCTTTAGGAGGTGAGCGTGAGACGCCTTGCATGAAGCTTATTGTTACTGTGGACCATAAGCTTCGTTGGTTTACTGACACTGCCGCTGTTGTGGCTTCCGCTACTGATGTCACGTCTAACACTGTCACTTCTGGTCATATTGCCACAACTTCCTTGGTATATCTCAATTCAGGAAAAGTTCAATACTGTACCGCGTAGCACGTGCCCCATCCTACATCAATACTCTTGTTAGCTGTGAATTGGACAGAGCGCTGCTCCACTACTCTCTCTCAATAGTGAGCCAATCGTTGACCGAAGAAGACACCTTTGTAGGCTCAACGACTTCGTTTTTTCTCTGGAATCAACTTGCGTGAATGTCTATCACAGTGTATCTTTTATCGTTACTGTGCTACTTAAACCTCCCCATTCACTTTTGGCTTGGATATACTGGGTGTGCTAATTGGGGGTTCTATGAAGTGATACAACAAATAGTCATTTAGACAATTTTCGTAAGACATGGCAAATATACTGAGTAGCCTATATAACTCAGTAATCAAATGTCAGGTTGTATTCACAATTACTCCTGTAATCATACCAAATATTGAAAAAACCCTGTGCTTTGCAAGAAAAGTAGGTATAATGGAAATTTCTAAAAGACGCAATACGTAGGATATCAAAATTCCAAGGAGTGCATACTTTCCGTTATTGCTCTCCGATTAAGCAGACACCACTTACACGTCTATTCATCCACCCAATACAAAACTGTCGACGATGTTAAGATTCGTTTTTAGTGTTCAGCACTCTACTCATATCGTTCTCAACTGAACACTGATCAAACTGCATAAATGAAATTCCAAAGATTACATTCTTAACAGCTGATCATTCTCGCGCGGGGAGAACTATTCGTTTCCCCTTGACCGTCTCTTGTCGCCGTCTTACAGTGTCCTGTCCTGTCAGTAATTCATTCTACTACTTATTTCTACATGAACATTCCGTCATCCCCATATTACAGTGATACCACCGCATTCCCTCATTGTCGCCATAGAAACCAAAATAAACATGCACCTTGAATCGCATTATTCGGCCATCTTCTCTATCTTTCCACCTCGGGCCTCTCCACTGGAACCAATGAACACGATTCTGTCGAGATTGGTGCACTCGTCTTCGTCCTCGCCCTCAATGAGCAGCGAAATGGTGCTCACGTTCTGGAACCGCACGTACTTGAGCTTGATCTCGGCCCAGTCGCCGTCAAAAGTCACGGCGCCGTTGTGCTGGGGCTCAATAGACGACGTGTCGTCAAACGACAGGTTGGGATGGTTGGCCCACACCTTGATCTGTGTGGGAATCTGGTTGTCCGAGTCCTCGGCGATCTTGGCGGGCCGCTTGAGCAGCACCGTCTGGATCTTGGCGTTGTTCTGCAGCTGGATGTTGAGCAGAATCTGGCTGTCAAGATCAGAAGAGAACTCCTGTCCCTCGGCCAGGCCCGCGGTGAGCAGCGTCCGGAGGTCAATGTTGCTGCTGCCAATGTTGAGTGCCTCAGAGGATGTGTAGTCGATGCCGCCATTGAGCACCTCCATTCCTCTGGGGATGTACTGCGTAATGTCAGAGTCGTCGGCCACGGCACCAGCACCTGCTGATCCGCTCTCGCCTGAGGCGCCCTCGCCGCCACCCACAGATCCCCGCACGGCACTGGGGTTCAACGCCACCAGCTGATCCAGCTTTGTGGTGATGCCTGCCCGGTCAGCGCCGACCACTCGTGCCACCTCCTTGCCCTTGTGGAAGTACAGAAACGTAGGCATGGACGACACTTCGTACTTGGCGGCCACGGCCTGCGACTGGTCCACGTCGACCTGCACAAACAGCACCTGGTTGTAGTCCGCCTGAAGCGACTCCACAAAAGGCGAAATCACCTTGCAAGGGCCGCACCATTCGGCGAAAAAGTCCACCAACACGAGCTCCGACGTGAGGGCGGCGGTCAGGTCCGCTGGCGTTTTCACAGTAGTCAATTTCATGTGTTTGGTGTGTTGTATCGTCTTGATAGTGGTGGTGTGGTGGGAGGTGCGGTGGATACAGCGTGGTGGTGGTAAAGTTTGCTTAGTAAGCGAGTGGCGTTTGAGGGTACAGAAAGGGATGGAATTTATAGGGACAAGATGGCGTAATTTTGAAGAGTGCGTTACGTAGAGGAGTGACGGAGGAGTGCAGTGGTACCGGTTATGTGTCTATCCGACCGTTGTATAGTTGTTTAATGTGGCTGTGCTGAGAACAGATGTGTACTGTATGAAGGAAAACAAGAGTGATGTGGGATGTGGTGATGAAAGATTTGGCAGTTTTGAAAATGTGGAAAATGTGTATGACTTATCTTATGGAGAAGAGGAGACTGTGTCCTATGATGCTAGTTTGGTAGCAGTCAGACGACTAAAAGCTGCTTTACTCGGTACAATACCCATGATCATGGGATGTAACCACATGAGATGTCAACTGAGTAGAGGGAAACTTTCTGAGTGGGTAATATTGTTGTGCTGAAAAGACAATTCGATAGATGGTTGCTAATTAATATCAACGATACTAGTGTTCGGTTTGATTGACGACTTTTGAGCAGTTCGATGCTACGATCATGAGACATGACTGAACAGAGTGGAAGCATAGAAGTGTACACTATGGTTCCTATTAAAAAAACGCTGTATTGGAGATATAAATAATCCGAAAAGTGCATGTTGTAGGAGATTTAGCAGTTAATATATCATAACTACTCTTGTTTCTCTATTTTCAAAATCCATCCCTTTTGGTTGGTGTGTGAATCAGCCGTTCAAGCCATGTCCTATATCAAGGTAGGGGATATTGAGCAGATGTGAACCCGCTATAAGAAATATAAAGATAGCAGTTGTTCTGAAAATGGATTTTCTCTTTGCTAAAAAACTACTCATGACATTGTATTGGCGACTGAAAGAGTTATTATGTTTTTGAAGAGAGACTCAATGAGGAAGTACTCATCTTTCCAAAAGTCGCAATACGAGACGAAAACAAGATCTGAAAAGTGCATTCATCTTCAAAACAGATTCTTTACCAGTTTACACTAACCATTTTCTCATTCCTCGAGCAATCATCCCGTAAATCTCATTCACCACCACCACTACCACCACTGTTGGGCCAGAACACCACACAAAAGGCATTCACCCGTGATCTTGCTTCTATTACCTTCCACATGTCACCATAAAAGTAAATCAACAACCCAAACTTCCCTATAAACCCCCTGTAACATCTGATCCAGCCTACTCCCCGCCATCTCGAATGCTTAATAAGCAAACCTCCCAACTTTAAAAAAAATTAAAGGTTTCATGCATGATAAAATAAATATTTTTATATTCTTCACCTTGTACACAACATACAACACAACCGACATGGGAATCAAACGACCCCTGGCCCAAGCGGCCGCGGATAAAGGTCTCAGCAAGAAGGCCAAGCCGGAGATCACGTCTCTCGAAGATCTGGAGTCCGAAGACGGCTCTGGAAGCGAGGACGAAGGTGATTCCGAAGACGAAAATTCCGAAGTCTCAGAGGACGACGAAGAAGAGGACGAAAACGACTTCCAGGAGGAGGAAATGAGCGACAATGAGCATGCGGAGAAGCCCGCCAAGGTGTCCAAGAAAAAGGCCAAGTTGCAGCTGTCTGCCGCGGAAATCAAGACCGCCAAAGAGACTGCCGAGCTGTTCAAGTCCAACATCTTCAAGATGCAGATTGACGAGCTTCTCAAGGAGCTGGAGGTCTCTGACAAGGCCACCAAGCGTGTGGGCAAGATGCTGCATCGTGTGCACGACCTTCTGTCTGTCGTGGGTCCCGTCAAGCCGCTGGATGTGGCTGGAGCCTGCAAGTGGGCGTCCAAGAACGGCGTGGAAATCCCCTGGAGTCGTCCCAGCGACAAGACCCAGTACAAGCTGGCGTTCGGCACGCCTACCGACATCAACGTTGTGGGTTCGTTTGCGCTGGGCAGTGTCATCCGTCTGCCTGGCAAGGAGAAGATTGGCGTGGACATGTCCGTGACCATGCCTGCCGAGCTGTTTCAGGAGAAGGACTTTCTCAACAACCGGTACCTGCACAAGCGTGCCTTTTACCTGGCGGTGCTGGCCTCTGTGCTCAAACGCGAGCTTTCGTGCTCAGTCACTTTTGAGACGCTGGAGGACGACATTCGGCCAGTCATTGTGCTTCGGGGCGTGCACAAGACCGACGCGGACTTTGGTCCCAAGAGCCCGTTTTTCATCCGCATTTTGCCGGCGCTCGACGAACACGTGTTTGACGCCAAGAAGCTTGCGCTGGGCCGCAACTGTCTGCGATCCAAGGACGGCCACGAGCCATTCACGCCGCTGTACAACGCCGCTGTGCTGGCAGACATGAGCGTCACGCGGTATTTAGCGTTCCTCAAGAAGACCGCCAAGACGGTGCCTGCGTTTGTGGACGCCTGGAAGCTGGGCCGGCTGTGGCTGCGGCAGCGAGGCCTGTCTGGCCAGCTTGGCAACGGCGGATTTGGCGCCTTTGAGTTCGGCATGCTCATGGCCGCCCTGCTGCGGTCCAAGCAGCAGCTGCACGCGGGCTACTCGTCGTACCAGCTGTTCAAGGGCGTGGTCAAGTTTCTGGCGACCGAAGACCTGTGCGAGCGGCTGTGGAGCTTTTCCTCGGCCCTGGACTTTGCCCACAACGCGTCCTTCGACGAGAACCCCGTGGGCATCCCCGCCGTGGTCGACGCCGACACGCAGGTCAACGTGCTAGCCAAGGTGCAGCCCTGGGCGTACTCGCTGCTGCGACACGAGTCCCGGGTCTCGTTCGACATGCTCAACGACACCACCGTCGACCGATTCGAGCTGCTGTTTCTGCGGTTTGTGGCCGAGCCGCGACTGTACTTTGACGAGGTTGTGCGCGTGCCCGTGACCGAGATTGAGGGCTCGGCGTTTTCGTCGTCGCGCAAGGTCCAGTTCTCCACTTTTGGCAACTTCTTCGCCACCCATCTGCATTCCGTTCTGGTCCAGGGTCTGGGCGACCGAGCCGCCACCGTGGCTGTCTCGATGGAGTCCGGACACTCGTGGCCCGTGGACGCCAAGTTTGTGCTTTCGTCGGCCCCAGAAGTGACTGTGGGACTGCTGTTTGCCGCCGAGAGCCAGAAAACAGTCACCCACGGCCCCTCCAACGACGACCAGGCCGCGTGCGACGAGTTCCGGCGGTTCTGGGGCGACAAGGCCGAGCTGCGGCGCTTTGCCGACGGCTCCATCAAGGAAACCGCCGTCTGGAGCGGCCCCGAGCTGGCCACGACCCAGATCATCACCTATCTGGCCGAGCACCAGATCTCGCCGTCCACGCTCGCAGACCTGCACTTTTCGTCCGCCGAGTACGCGCCGCTGGTGTCGCACGTGTCCGACGCGCACTCCAAGCTCATTTCCGAGTCGCTGAGCACGCTGGTGAGCGCCGTGGGCCGGCTGGAGCTGCCGCTGGTGGTCAAGAACATTCTGCCGGCCTCTCCGGCGCTGCGGGCCGCCGACGTGTCTCCCGCCCTGCCGTTCGAGCTCAACGGCACCTTCTTCTGCGACGCCATTGTGCAGTTTGAGAGCTCGTCGCGGTGGCCCGAGGACCTCGAGGCCATGGAGAAGACCAAGCTGGCGTTCCTGCTGCAGCTGCGCAAGAAGCTGCAGACGGTCGGATACCGCACCATTGTGGGCTTCAACGACAAGCAGGCGTTTGCGCTGGTGCTGACGCCCGAGGGCTTTGGGTTCCGGCTGCACATCCAGACGGAGCACGACGAGCTGCTCATCAACCACTTTGTCAAGGACACCGCCAACCCGGCCGTGCGCCACCTCGCCTTCCGCCAGTTCAACGATCTGCCCAACCACACCCGCGTGATCACCACCATGTCGACCCGCTACCCGCTGTTTGGACCCACCGTCCGGCTGGTCAAGGCCTGGCTCAACGCCCACTGCATGACCGCGGCCTTCACCCAGGAGCTGCTGGAGCTGGTGTCTCTGCACCCGTTTGTCTCTTCGGCGCCGTGGGTGCCTCCCCAGAGCGTTTCGTGCGCGTTCAACCGCGTCGTGGCGTTTCTGGCCCGCTGGAACTGGCAGCAGACCCCGCTGCTGCTGGACGTGGAGCTGCATCCGGATCCCTCGCGCGACATTGACGTGCAGGAGAACCTCACGGACATTACTGGAACCACCACGGACCAGGCCGTTCACACCCAGATGACCGCTGCGTACGCCAAGCACCGACTGCAGGACCCGGCTCTCAAAATCCCGCTGTTTGTGGCCACCACGCGAACCAAGGTCGAGGACGGCGCTCTGTGGTCCGCTCCAGTGCTCGAGGGAGCCGGCAAGATGCTTTCCGGCCGTCTCACGGGTCTCGCCAAGGCTGCCAAGGCTGCTATTGACGCTGGCGAACCCGTGGCTGCGCTGTTTGAGACCTCGCTCGCGCCCTTCGACTTCACCATCCGTCTGCGCAAGGAGTCCATCCCCAAGCAGACGTCCAAGTACAAGAACCTGCAGGCGATTGTCAAGGGCACCTTCCCGCCCGACGAGGCCGTGATCGACGCCTCTTGCAACGAGGTCAAGCGGTTCTTCGACGAGCTTTCCAACACGTACTCTGGCGCCTGTCTGTTCTTCTCCGACGTTTTGTCGTTTGAGTCCGGCGTCATTGGCGGCATCTGGCTGCCCGAGGCCCAGGAGGCGCGGAAATTCCGAGTCAACCTCGAGTACGCCACTGTGCCCGACGGCGGCAAGGTTGTTGTTGACAAGGAGGGAATTCTGGACGAGATTCGGCGAATTGGCGGCGATTTGGTCCAGAAGATTGAGATCAAGTGATTGGACTTTAGAGATGTAATATAAGCTACGGATAGAAATGTGCAGTGTAATTGTAGGTGAAGTAAGGAGGATACTGAGAACATTTTGTTTAGTTTCTTGCAACTACTACAAAGTTGTTTTCTCTTGTAGATTCGTGGGTCATGTTCTTGAGATTGATGAGTGGAAAATTCGAAGGTAGATGATTCGTTTGGGGCTAGTGCAATCTTCAAGTGAATGTGATTGATCGATTCGTGGTTTGATTTCAAGAAGAATGCACTCTTTGGTTTTTCATTATTGGTGCTGTTATGGATTTTGTCCTTTATCATCTCTCACTCACTTGTCAAGTATATGCATCTTAATTAGAAGACGTAACTGCTCAAGAAGTAATTTCACAAGATGATGGTAAAATCAGATATTACACTACTAAAAGACTCTTGCAGAAACGATTATATCTCTCATTAGACTCATTACTTCGATATTACCAAATATATATTGCTGACTAAGCAATTCTCATGGTAAGACGAAACGGAGGGGACACGATTAGGGGTGGCAAATTTAGCGAATATAGAAAGTGAACACATCTGAGCAGTACCATAATAATCAGCGCATTCTTACGAGTAAAATGAGCTAATTGAAGCTTTTATAGCACCTATATATTTGCTTATTTATCACTGACTTGAGAGGTGACGAACTTGGGAATGGAAATACTCTTATCCAATGGCATAGAAGAGATCTCACATGATCGCAAAAAACAAGAAAATTCTTCTAAATTTTTTGTATTGAGTCCAATTGCACATTTCGAATCATTCCCTTTCATCGTCTCTCTGAAATCTGCCCATATATTTGAATTGACCCTTGTTCATTAATCGAAACAGTCACTTGAAGCAGCCATCCACAGATACAAGAGAAACTGATAATGTGCCGGTTCAAGTGAGTCAGACTGTAGAGCATCCAATTCTATACCGACCCTTCCCACCAGAAATCCAATCGAACACATATTCATCGAGTTATCTCCAATCCAACATTTCAGACCAACAGAAACCAACCACTAGGAACCCATTGAAAGTAATCACGCTGTCAAATATGGCGTCACTGCCAAGTCATGTCAATGTCACATCAGAATGCCAAGTTTTCTAAAAGTACATTCCCCATTCCCCAGATGTTCTAAAGTTCCTCCCCATGTTACTCCCAAATTAAATTTATCCCCACAATAAGTAAGGGTCCCCTCCACGAATTTCAGCCTGTCCCCCGAAATCTAGACCATGACAAAACCTCATATCGCAGCACCTATAATAACTCTTGCGGTTCCTAGATTTAGAGAGTCGGGCTAACGGTATTGCAGGTATCCACTCTGGCGGAAACTAGAGGATCCGCGTGAATTAGCGAGTTATTGGGCCTACATTAGCTGGTTTTTTTTTCTTGTCTTTTTTTTTTTTTTTACTGTGAGAACGTGAATGTGTACGACGGTCTAAAAACATGGTGATCAATGGAGTGAGTAAATGGGTGGTTGGAAGAGCTACAGCAGTGACAAAAGTACCATTGTGACCAGAGTTGAATTTGGAACAGAAGGCACTTTTCAGATTCGCAACAGCTGCGACGTAACCTGATATAAACCCTTCCATCTGGACCTCACAGTTATGCCATCTGCAGGTTGTTTTTACAGAGTAACCATCTGCCACGGAAAGGTAATTTTTTTTGGAAACGTCCAAAAAAAGACGAAATTCGACTTTATTCGCCCAATTCGACAATTTCGACCAATTTGACGAAATTCGGCGAGTCTGAGAAGTTACAACAATAAATATGGCAAGGGTTAGCCCCCCCATTGAGTTAGTTTTCGTATAATACGACTCAATTGAGTGTGTTGCTTGTTCAAGTGTTGGAGCGTCAAAAGTGCGTTTTTTTTTAATTTGGGGATCGGATAAATGTTCATCAGTTCTCTCCTTCCGCTAGTCTTCCACATGGGACATGGAATGCATCTGATACGCTGGAATTGGACGATTTCTGCAGCAGTAACGGTGAACGCACGTTGCTGCAATTACTGCGGGAAACGGTCACCAGTGAGGCCCCATTTTTTTGGTCTAAAATGGCTGTGTTTTAGCTGGAAAACCTCTTTGGTTGGCGCTTGAAAACTCTACTCAACTTTGTCAGAAGTCAGCACCAGCTTTCAAAGGGTTGTGGGGGCGATGGACAGCTCCCGAAGCGATCATTTTGTGCCCCCAGACACGGGGAACAGGCCGGTATTGTTTGTGTCTCTCCAGCACCGCCGCCCAACCAATCAGCCAAAGTAGCGTGTGTCGTCAGAAGACGGCATGGCATCCATCATCACTCTAGGCGGACTCTAGCGACTTTTTGGCGAAAAAAGGGGAACACAGACACACCGCGCCCATTACTTTGGCCGGAGCCTGATTGGACCGCCGACGAGCAAAAAGCAGCCAAATTAAGCCCAACATTATGCTGTCTGATTAGCGTGATTGATACGCATTGGGGCGCCAAACTGGGTTTCGATGTGCTTGCAGATATACGCAACACGGCGCCAAGGTGCGGATAAAATGGCAGACGCACTGGAGCCAAGACGAGGGCTTTTGTGGCGCAGATTTTTGCGACTGTCGGCTCGTCACACTCGGGGCTTCATTTGAGTCCGGAATTGGCCCCATTCGCCGACTTTTGGCGTCTTCAAGGCCCCTCAGTTGTTGTTGAAGGAGGTGTCGAGAAATTACCCTAAAGTGGACTAAAGAGCGTTTTGAGGGAAACAAGAAAAAGGCAAAAAAAGATTCAGTTGAAAAAGAAAGTAAAAAGAAAGTAAAAATAAATAAAAAAAGAAGAGTAGCGTCGACCCAAAAGAGCCGTACAAGGAACCTAAGGGCAACTGACAACAAACAGGGGGTTTTCCATATTTCCGTGCCAAGCACTCTGCCATGCCGACGACGCTGCTCCAGCCAGTCTTGGCAGCTTGTTTTTTCTCTCTCTATATTTGCCCCAAAGCAACAGGTTGCAATGGGCTATTGCGTCATCTCCATCTCAAAACATGAATATGGATTCTCCACACTCTTCTTCTTCTTCACCCATGGTTATGCTTTTGCAGCTGACGGGTAAACACCAGAATAAGCACAGCGTCTATTGCAGCCATTCATACGAACGTACAGCTCGTACTGCGATCCAACTGCACAGAACCCGTGGAGACACATGCCCGGACTATCAAACGAATCTACGGACGCATCTAGGGGGGGGGGGGGGGTATCTGGCGTTGGAACACAAACGGACCACGTCTCCTGGAACTATACATCAGACAACTGGTTTATGATGCCCCAGAAGTTGCTATTGACCGACACAAACGGTACAAACGAGCCTAGGAGCCCGGGAGCCTCCACCCCGTGTGATCCCACCACAAACGGCCTGTCGCAGGGACATTGGAGCCCGTCCCTCCGGACGCGCGCTTGGGGTGCCATGTCTCAGATGGCCCTACATCAGACGGCTTATTCGCCCACAGCCCAATCATCAACGTTTCCTCGAACATGACCCCCCAACTCAAGCCACGTCTAGGTTAAGGTGCAACCTACCGAGAACCACACCCACGCTACACATGCAACTAGCCAGGTAATCTCGAATGCTAACCCGTCCGCCAAACGACAATCGGCGCCATCGAGTGATAGACAAGAGCGCCCCCACGTGTCTCTGCGACTCCTGCCGTGCCCGCCGATATATAAGCATGTCCCGGGAACACCGGTAGAAGCCCCCCTCTGATAGAGACCAGACAGACTCAAGACACTCACACAATGCTCCCCACCGTCCTCCTCGCTCTGGCTGCCGGCGCCGTCGCCCAGACCACCGCCTCCAACGACTACATTGCCTACGACGAAATTGTGTCCAAGGCCACCCGAGCCGCCTCTTTCTCCACCATCAGCCCCAAGGCCACCGATATCGCCAAGCAGGCCGAGTCCGCCACCTCCAACTCGTACAAGGACCAGCCCCTCGTGCCCGGAAAGGTCTTTGACCGGTTCTACCAGATCTGGCTCGAGAACACCGACAAGTGGAAGGCCCAGGACGAGCCCGGTCTCGTCGAGCTGCAGAAGCAGGGAATCACCCTCACCAACTACTACGCCCTCACCCACCCCTCCATGCCCAACTACGTCGGCTCCGTCGGTGGTGACTACTTTGGTATCTTTGACGACGCCTTTGTGCGAGTCCCCGAGAAGGTTGCCACCATTGTCGATCTCCTCGAGTCCCGAAACATCTCTTGGGGTGAGTACCAGGAGCACCAGCCCTACACCGGCTTCGAGGGTATGAACTTCTCTCGACAGTCCGACAACGCTCCCGACTACGTGCGAAAGCACAACCCTCTGGTTATCTACGACTCCGTCGTCTCTAACCCCCACAACCTCGGCTACATCAAGAACTACACCGAGTTCGAGAAGGACGTTGCCAACAACGACCTCCCCCAGTGGGCCTTCCTTACCCCCAACATGACCAACGATGGCCACGACACCGATATCTCTTTCTCCGGCCAGTACGTGACCAACTTCGTCAAGCCTCTGCTCAACAACACCGACTTCATCAAGAACAACCTGGTTATCATCACCTTTGATGAGAACGAGACCTACGAGAAGGCCAACTCCGTCTTCGCCATCCTGCTTGGTGGTGCCATCCCCGAGCACCTCCGAGGAACCACCGACCCCACCTTCTACGACCATTACTCCAACATTGCCACTGTCGAGGCCAACTGGGGCCTTCCCCATCTTGGCCGACACGACGTCGACGCCAACGTCTTCAAGTTTGTTGCCGACGAGCTCAACATCACCAACCACAACGTCTCCACCGAGGGTCTCTTCCGAAACGCTTCTCAGCCCGGTTACTTCATGGACGACACCATCCCCATCCCTCTTCCCAACGTTGATGCCGTTGGTATCTCCGGAAACCGAATCCTGCCCAAGATCCGAGAGGCCTGGGCCTCCGAGCTTGCTGCTGGCAACTCCACCACCGGCAACTCCACCCACGCCAACGCCACCCACAGCCCCACTGTCGCTGCTGGCAACACCACCGCCACCCTGACTCCCTCCAAGGCTGTCAACGGTGCCACTCTGGTTTCTCTTTCCGGCGCCGTTGTTGTCGGAGCCATTGCTGCCGCTCTTCTGTAATTTCTTTAGTTTCTATATCTTCCTTAGAGACCTTTAATTATTTAGTCTAATTCAAAAGTTTTTGCCTGATTGTTTTATTATTATTATTTTCGACAATCAATTAGGCTATGGGTATCGGCATTGATAGTGCATAAATGACAGCTATCATGCAGCTAAACTTTGATGGGATCGGGTATTGATGTGGAGTTATTCGAATAAAGAGGGAGATTGACCAATCAAAAGTTGTACAATTATTATCATTTTGAACATGTGAGTTCAGGGTAGGTAGACGTGTCAGTTTATGGGTGATTGGGTTGGTGTATGTTGGACAGTAAGATTGTGATAGAGAAAAAGTTGGAAAAAGTTGGAGAAGAAGTTGGAGAAGTAGAAGTAAGTGATATTGTCATTTTAGAAAATCGTAATCCAGGAAATACAGATCCAGACTCTAGCTTTGTCATGTTGAGTAGTTTCGTCGAGTTGTGTTTTGAAAAAGTGTCCGAAAAAAGTGACTGACTCTATGTAGGGTATAGGTTTGTCACATTTAAATTACAAGTGTCAGGCGAATGTCTGTTGACCAAAAGGGTAAGCACTATTATTTTAACAAGTTCTCCTAAGGATAAATCCGCGCCCGCCAACTCAAAAAACCACTCCAATCAATTATCTATGCATGCTAATGGGATCTCTTCGGAAACCCATGTTAGTGTCTTATTTCGCCAGAGTACAACTACTCCAGCAGATTTCGACATTTGTCGTACCGGTCGGTGGTCCAACTGGTAATGTAACAGTACATCTTGGCGATGCACTTGTTGGAGTCGCAGCTTCGCTCAAACGGCGAGTTGCGCGCCTCCAGGTCCTGGTACAGCTGTCGCGTGGCCTTGTCGTCCTTGATGGCGTGCGCCACCCGGTGCCAAAAGGTGGCGTTGAGAGGCGCACTGTCGGGCCAGCCAAACGAGTTGTACGTCTCGCGCGACGAGTACAGATGCTCCCACTTGTAGTCCAGCGTCTCGAGGTTGGTGTAGTACGTGTGGGCGTCCTGGACCTCAAAGTTGGACGAGTTGATGGTGTAGTATCTCCACGACGGGTTGAGGTCGTCGATGGGCGTCACCGACGGGCCCAGCCACGCCACGTTGATGGCGTGCTTCTCCTTGTACGAGTGCTTGTGGCGCCGCGGGTGCTTCTTGGTGTACTGCACGCTGAACTTGTCCTTGTGGGTGTGGCCAAAGAAAACGCCGGCCACCACGTGGTCGAAGCGCTCGGTGATGGTGGCAAACACCTCTCCGGCCCAGGGAACGGCGTTTTTCGAGTTGCCGCCGGAGGGGATGTGCGCAATGATCCACGCGCGCTGTCCGTGCTTCTCGGCCTGGATGAGCTCGTCGGAGAGGAACCGCAGCATGCCCGAGGTGTCCGGGTTGCGAATGTCCCAGTAGTTGTAGAGATTGGACTTGTACCAGTAGTTGGAGTTGAGCGAGATGACCTTGAGGCCCTTGTAGGGCGACACGGAGTAGCCGGCGTAGTTGCTGAGCTCGTCCTGGGTGGAGTTGACCCAGTCGTACTCGTTCCAGAGCTGCGACGCCAGCTGGGCGTTCCAGTCCTCGGTCTTGTGGCGCGTGGACGCCTGCGACAGCTGCCCAAACGGGTACGAGTCGTGGTTGCCCAGCGACGACAGCACCGGCAGGTTGCCTATGCTGTTCTTCATGTACTTGTACACCTCCAGCTCGGACTCCAGCGTGTAGTTGAGCGTCTTGTGTTCGGGCGCGTTGTGCGCCACCATGTCGCCGGTGAAGAGCGAGAAGGCAAAGTCGCCAATCTCGTTGATGGTCTGGTTGATGTGTTCCAGCGACGACTTGACCAGCGGCCGAGGGGCGTCGCACTGGTACTCTCCCTGCTGCTTGGCGGGGCTGAGCACCTGGTGGCCCGACACCGCCGACTTGTTGAGCCCGGCCTCTTCGTTGAAGTTCTCCACGTTGCAGCACATGTCCTGCGAGCACGTGGCCTCGGATCCGACCGTGTACCGCAGATCCAGGTGGAAGTCCGAGACGTGCACCACGTTGAAGGTGGGAGGCAGGTCCTCGGTGTTTTCCGCGAGCTTGTGCTGGTACTTGCGCAGCTCGTGCTTGCTCTTGGGCTTGAACCAGCCGAGCGCCTCCAGATCGTGTTTCGGGGTCTTGGGGGTCTTGCAGGCTCCGTCAAAGTGGTAGGCGCAAATGTACTCCGAGTCGAGCGAGCTTTTGGAGGTGTCGATGAGCGACAGCACGCGCACAATCGTCGACGTCATGTTGAACACGTTGTCGTTTTCGTCGCCGCCGAGATTGTACTTGTCGCACAGTTTGGCGCCGTCGTACGTCTTGCACAGTCGCTTGATCACGTCGGGGCCCACGTGGGGCTGTTTTTTCGCCACCTGGTGGCCGTACTCCACGAGCTTTTTGCACTGCGTGCACGAGTCGTCTTTGTGTTTGTGGGCAATGCTGTGGACCTTGCGCAGACAGCCGTGGATGTGTTTCTGTCGTGTGGCCAGAGGAGTGAGGGAGTGTTGCACGGTCATGAGCGACCAGGTGTCTGCGAGCCACGAGGCCTGCACTGCTGCTGCCAGCAGAAGTAGGGCGACGAGGAGGTTCATTGCGGGGTGCGGGTGGCGGGTGAGAAGAGCAGGTGCGAAGTTCCTGGAGCTATCGTGATCTCCATGGTTCCGTTTTTTTTTTTTTTTCCCTTTTCTTTTACGCTTTTTCGGTTCTGCCATGTTTAGTACCGGGCGTCATCCACGCATCGAACCTAAACTTTAGGCGGACTAACCACAAGGGTGAACGCTGCACGCGGGTCAAATACCAACGTTGTATTGGCTGGGAGCAAGGGGAGGGGGGCACGGCTGAAGTGTGGTGGGGGGTGTGTTTGTGACGCTGGGACAGGGCGTGTTTGTGTTTCAGATGGCGACGGCGTCTGTGGCTGTTGGTAAATTGCGGTTGTGTTTCATTTTTGTGGGTGCTAATCTCCTTGCCTGTCACTTCTCATTTGGCTCTGAACTTGTTTGCTATTGGAGGAGGAGTGTGTGTTGGTGGGTTTTGTGGTCTCTTGGCTTGCGGTTGTTCTGCGGTCACGCTAGCGTGCTTTTGGCTGCGCTTTTACGTTCGTTTTGCGCTCGCAGCGAGTCTATGGGGCGCTGGTCGGGTTCCTGGAGGTGTCTCTTTTTTCTTTCAGTAAACGGCTGTGGAATGGTAGCGCCTCTGTTTCGAGAATATTATGAGTCTCAAGGGGCGAGAATGAGTAAGGTATCCAGCCTCGGCCCAATTTTTGAGCCGCACCAAAGTTGCGGTGGAACTGTTTTTTTTTCTCCCGCCCTCACGCGGAATAAGGCAGTGCGAGGTGCTCACGCGCGATAGATCTTCATTCCGGCTCGGCCACGGCGATTACATTTCATTTCGCTAGCGCACGTGCAGTAGTACTTTGAAGTCAGGCTAATGGCAGTCAGTACTGTAGTGTTTAGACATCTTCATTTTAGAGTGATGCAGTGGGCGGAGGAGGTCGGGCTAGAATGTACTGTGGGTGTTTTGCGGGGAAAAAAAAGAGTGCATTCTGCTCAGTTTTCAGCGGCGAGTGCGGTGGTGCAGGTTTCATTTCTGTAGCTGTTCAACTCAGCGATGTGCAAGGTGCCACTCCCTCCCACCATTATGGTTCATATCTGGAATTAATTTCAAGTCACGGTTGGAATTTAGACTGCAAACCAAACGCACACTATTTGGGAAGACAGTGAAATGACGACTTGACGAAATGAAAGGAAAGCTGTCAAAACGAGCGATAAAGCGGCAACTGCAGCGAGAAGTAGGCCTACAGCTGAGTACACACGTCATTCAGATACTCGCCTTTCAACTTTAGACCCAGACAGAACTGATTCAGGCCTCTTGTTCTGTAGGGTTTCCAGGGGTCCCACTATGATGTATAAAGAGTGGAATGCAAGTTTCCCTAGCTTGTGAGTCAAAAAAAAGTCTTCAATAGCTCCACAAAGACGTTGAGAGGGATCGCCCCCACCAAAACACTTCCGGACTAGCCGCAAAGATACTTTTATAGCCGTCATTCTGTCGTGTGACTGTTGTGGCGATCCTTAGCGTTTGACGCTAGTGTCTTGGTAAGGTGCGCACGCGACACAGGGGATAGATTAGCGAGTATGGACGCATCTGGCTGTTTGAACATGCTGACGTGATTGCCAGAGGCCAAGGAATGTGGCTGTGGTCTTTGAATCTAGACAACACCAATGCGGAAGGAGTTATCTTGGGCTGAAGCTGTTGACCCAGCCCTGTTCCAGCTAACTTTGAATCACGGATCCCGATGCAGTGAGGGGACAACAGCTTGTATAGACTACAGAGTACCTTTTCACACGGTGTATGGTCCATAAATGACCCTGGGGAGGTTCCAGGGGCAGCTTTGTATGCAGAATCGAATTCTGGAAAGAATGTACCCCTTCAAACTACTCATTCCGTAACCTCTTGATAGTTTGAAAGAATGTAGCACAAGTAGCGTCAGTTCATGTACTCGTCGTAGGGTCGGATTTCGAACGGAACAGCCTCTCAAAGTAGCGTTACAGAGGTATCTGTGCCCCTTGAAGTTGCCATATCTGTAGATAAAGTCTCATTTTCAAGATAAATCTTCCACCAAGTGTTTAAGGTTCATCCAACCTCTTCAGAGTCCATGAGAAGAGACCATCCAATTGCTGATTGGTGGTAGGTATTTGGATTTTGAGATAGGTTACTAGCTTAACCAACTGTTGCAAAGCAAACGCACTCTTCAGAATTATTACAACATCTCTGTAGCGGTTTCTACACATGTCTCAATTCACTGCTTAATAATACAAGTTAATGTTCACACCCAAATCCCCGAATAGACACAAAACTCCAAAAATACAACTCCAAAAGACGTCAAATACTTTCATTGCAGAGCTCAGTCACAAGGTCAGTCATATGGTATAAAAGTTACAGTATAATGCGAATTAATTAATTAAATAGTAATGCTATCGTGCAAGGGAATCGTAAAAGTGCTGTTGCGAGAGCGCAAATAAAGTTTACAGCACTGTGACATCCTCGTCAATGAGAGTAAGCACATCACCGTTAAAGGCTCGGTGAGGGGCTCCCAGAGGAAAGACTCCAGAAACAGTTTCCGTGTCAAAAAGAGCGCAAACGCCGTCCCAGTCAACGGAAACAACCTCTGCAGACTCCATGCTGCCGTGAGAGCCGCGGCGGGGAGGCCCCAGATGCGCGCGATCCACATTGTCGGCCAGGTGAGGGTAGGCTCGTATCAGTGGGCGGTACAGAACCTTGGGCACGTGATACATCATCAGCGCGGTGCGGTCCTCCTCGGGCAGGTGCAGATCCTCAATCTCGAGCCGCACAAACGACATGTACACCAGCAGAAAGGCGTGGGTGTTGAGCCGTCCATGGGGCTCCACCAGCTTCTTATACATGACCTCTAGCATACTGTGTCGGTAGAAGCGGCTATTGCCGTCCTTTTCGCGCAGGTACGACTCGAACAGCGCCAGCGTGGTCTCTTCGTCGTCGTCCACGTCACACAGCCCGCGTAACGTGACCAGATCTTCGGCGGGTAGAATCTTCATGAGTCGCATGAGCACATAGCGGGCGTCCACCGCCTCGGAGCCGTCGCCTCCGTTGCGTAGCCCTTGGAGATTATCTACAAAGGCTCCATAGTCGCCGGTCCATGTTAGTTGTTTAAGTGCCTGAAAGGGAGTCTGTTGCATTGGCTTGACACATGTGTGGGGGGATTGCCGTGGTATATATAGAGGTACGTCTTGCGTTTCGAGCCTTGTGTGGGTGGCGTATATAATATTTTCTGTTTTTCGTCTGCTTTTATTTTTTGAAACTTTGTCATCTGTCAGACGGACTTTGAGGAGACCTCTGGGGGACGCAGTAGGCGGTCCACAGGAAAACCAACGGCACCATCGTCTTCAGCGAGCCGAGGCGGTGCGAATGGTAGCTTCCACGGCCCAGTTACAGCAGTATTTCACCTGGTCGTGTGACTGAAATACCGAGGGTGCTCACACGATCAGTAAAAAAAGCGCACACTAAAAAGAGCGCTAAAAGAGCGCTAACTGACGATAAACGACGCTAAAAAATAGACGCTAACAAAAGGCAAAAAATGTTCGCAAAACATGTAACCGGATGTAAAAATTTGCGGGAAGATGGACGAGGGCGTTATCTGGGTCTGGAGAACGAGAACGGCCTAGTGAGGGGGCTCCGGACGCTAGCACGGCTGTCTAGCCCTAGACCCAGAACGTGGGGCGCTCCAGGGACGGAGTTTGGAGCAGTGGAATGTCGTGGAATGTCATGGAAGGTTGCAGATACATTGTTGTTTTGATGCAGAAATATTTTATGAAATGCAGCACTTGTGTGCGCGTACGGATCGTATATCGTCACTAAAAGACTATGCATCGCTGCTGCCGATTATTTTATTTTATTTCGTTTAAATTTATATTTTTTTACGCCAAAGGGGTGGATGGACTATAACAGATAATGTCATGTCATCATGTGTCACGGTTCTTGGTGGTATTGAAATGTTTTGGTGTCACATTGATTGTGTGTGCCCACGATACAGCCAGACATGGGCGTTGCACTGTATTGAACTAGTGTCTGTATCCCGATATCTACTGTATAGTGCTTCGTCAAAACCATAGAGCGGCCGTTTTAGATACGCCTTTTTTGATACTTTTTATTATCCTTTTTTTTTTCTTGTGATAAGATTCATTTTCTATTTACATCGGCGTATTCCGGATTCCGATTGAAGTGTTGTTTCCGGTCTGGTCCTGGAAATGGTCGTGTGCATGCGGAGATGTTTATTTTCAGACCCTGACATGGGTTATGAAAAGAAATAAAGGAAAACTGAAGAGTGCATCTTGTTCAGTATGGCATTTCGCATCGAACGGTGCTACTCACAAAGTCACAGCTTGTCTGAAGAGGGGTATGGCGGGGGTCTATGTTGAGCTGAGAGATGCGTTTTTGAAACTTTTTTTATTTTTTTTGTTATTAGGGAAATGTGGTGTAGACTATACCGACAATAGTGACATTAGTCTACAGCAGAGCCACTCACAGATAAAAGCACTTTACAGCAATATTTTGAGAAATCTGCAGAGCCCATATTGCAAAGAATCCAGCGAGGAATTCAATGGTACCATCCATCGTCTTTGAAGTGATCAATTTCATCCGACCTATCCCTGCATATCGGGAAAAGTCCGGGGTAGTTTTAATCATCAAAAACACGAACAAAAAACAGTTTGCAGCCGATAGTTGCCAGCCTCTGCTTCTGGACGTCTCCATTAGGAATTTCCGCATTCGTGCTTTATCGTGAAGTAGTTCCAGGGCTTGGCATGAACATGGAGTAAACAGTAGGTTGAAGGGTAAGAGAGAGAACCCCCAATGAGCATATTACAGCAGGTTTATGGAAATTCTGAAGAGTGAAACCTGCTCAGCAAGGGATTCTCAGCAGAATAGTACCAAAAATGTCTTTACAATCACACGAGAAACCCGCAATTGAATGTCCATATCTTGCAGCCCCTACATTTACGCCGCACCTTATCCAGCTATCATCTTGAAGGGAAGGTGCTGCTGTATCAACTTTGGGCTTGACATGTGACGTATGTATATTCATACGGCGTACATGACATGGTTCACCCTTTTTGTTTCACTAAAAGCAGCCAGACGGAGTTGGTGTTTCAATTTACACGGCCCAAGTGAGGAGTAGTTTTGCTTACTAGTTGTAGCTACTGCCGAGTCCAGATGCACTGCTTGGCATCGGAACGAAAAAAATGTAGTTGACAGGCAACTCAGGGAAGATATGAGGGAATATTTTTCAGAGTTTTATAGTGAATGCGGTGATTGTCTGTATGTTGCTAGAGTTGTTCACATATACAGCCGTTGGTTCTCTTCGGAGACATGGTCGTGGGACTTCAGTAGGACCATTAGGGAAGCGTCACCGAGCATCTACAAACGACCCTTAAGTCGGACTTTAATACTTCTTCAGAAACATGATACATGGGCTCATTATGATCAGAATGGCAGGCTAAAGACGATGGACTTGCTGAAATGTCCTTATCTTCAACATAGCTCGAGTTATACTCGTTTTTGTGGGCCACACCAGAGTACAACATTGGACTCAGAGTAATCGGCCAATCAGGAAATAAAAAAGCAAAGCACAAATAACACTCCAGAATTATATATCGCCTTTTCAACGTAATCTACATCCAATTCATGCTCCAATTCAAGCTCCTCTCCATACTCCATATTCCAACTCTTCCCTAAATGGATTTCGGTTAGGGTTACTTTTGAATCTTTTGAAACATCTTGAAAATATCAAGTTTCATCATCAGAAGACCTTTTAAGGACATGATATCACATCCAATAACATAGCGACACGTGGCGTCTTTTTATTGGCCTCCGACGTGTCATATGACGCCTCATTTAAGAAAACCCGAACACCACGCGCTACGCTAATATTACTTGACGCACTACAAAGACTACGTGCATACATGACGTGCCAGTGGTCAACCATGATCACCACTACTTTTCATCACAGCTACCGCAATAGATAGGGCCACAGACACCCCACAACAGTACTACAGCTACCATGGCAACCACCGCAACGCCCAGTAGCCGAGGAGCCCCGGTACTTTTTCATTTTGCATCAACCCACGCTTTGGCAGGCACAATCGGTCAACCGGGAGGACCCAGCATCATTCCGTACGACGGTTACATATTAACATGGCCCACACAAAAGCCAGGCGACACAGACGAGCCTGGTGCAGACTTGGGATCATTACTGAGCTTTCTCAACAAGATTGTTCGACATGCATACTCTTCAGTGCTTCTACTGGATGCTGCTAAACACAAAGCCATCATTTGCGAACCCATGTTCCCATTCAGCGACCCAGTCAAGCGCATAATTCGGTCTGTGTTTACAGGGTACGCCACAAACCCGTCACTAGCTACCCACCCACGCGAATCTGGTCGTCGCTCCTCGGCTCATTCTTCCTCCAGACCTTCTACCAGTGGCTCGCATACCAGGCCTACTCCCATTAAAGGTTTCCTCACGGCTCCAGGAATCGCGTTTGCACCAACTTCTTTATGTGTGACCCTCAGCGCACGCTCTGACGTGGCCCTTATTGTTGATGTAGGGCCCGTTGAGGTGACTATAGTGCCCATTTACGATGCTCGGATCATGTCCAGCCATACCCGTTTCAGGCGCTCTGGGGAGCTGGAGGATCTGTTTTGGGAGTCCCCGGATGCCCACAATGACGACGACGAGATCCCACTGCATTTGATCATCTACAGACTGGTTGAGAGCCTGGATATTGATCTGCAGCGACCATTGTACGAAAATCTGATCTTTTCGGGAATGAAGATAAACGGATTGGAGGCCGAAACTGTGAAGAAGCTGGGTGCACTAGGAGTTGCTTCTCCTCGGGTCATTGAAGCTATGGATGTATGGACTGCTACCAGCGTTTTTTACCAAAGTAGTGGCAATCCTGAGCGATTACGACGGGTAAAGTTGATTGGCGAGTGATGATGGATCTGGTTGATGGCTTTTGGACTCTTGGCATTGCACTTTGAATACTTTACATTACATTTATTTATCTAGAGTGGTTGTACTGTAGTAGTGGTAACCGTTGTCCCACATTAAGGTAAGTGACTTGAACGACATATCTGAACTTGACAGTGTAAACAAGAACTTTTAAGAGGGTGTGTTCTGTTAATCCAGGGTGAAGTTATATCAAAACAGTCTCTGACTATATTGCAATAGGTCGTATGGGTTTAGAATCTGTTCAAGCTCTCCCAGGTTGGTGTCCTGAGACTGCCAAAAAATTAAAACTCAATATCTGTCTAGGGCTATAGTGAGAAGAGTTATAAAGAAGATAATAATATCATTCGAATCAGAATCAGAATTCGAACAAGATGCACTCTTTACAAAATCCCCGAAACAACCACAGCCGCTTTTAATCGCTCCATATTTGCCTGAGTTTCTCGTACATGATTCATGCATCATGTCAACAGATGCAGTGCAGTATTCTAATTTCATCACTAACAAATTTCGAGATACATCTCTACAACACACAATGAGTGTACTGATTGAAACGACCAAAGGTGAGTTTTACCGACCACAAAAGACACTGACGTCTACACACGGTACTAACACAGGCGATCTTGTGATTGATCTGGACTCGTCCGCAGCCAAAGAATGTTCCAGGTTTCTGCAATTATGTGAGGATGAGGAGTTCAATGGAGTCATGCTGGAGAGAGATGGCAACACAAACGTCAGCACAACTAGGGGCTCAGCTGAGCCACCACGTGAACGGGATGGTGTCACAAAGTCCAAGTTAGGTTCAGTGGCGTTGAACGGTGGTGGTGAACTGGTGTTTTCTACAGGGTCCCCACTAGCTCACGTCCTAGGTCATGTTGTGGAGGGCACAGTGCTGCTGTCGGAGCTGGAAGGCCAGAGCATTGAAATTGTGCATGTTCTGGAGGGCCTAGGAGATGCTGGTGACTCTGAGGGCGTCGCTGGAGGCGTAGATGAGTCTATGGACGTCACACCTACAGAGGCACTTGTGGACGACGATGAAGTTCCTGGGGAACCAGAAGAGCTCAAAGCAGGTCTCAATGTAGCCAAACCGTCCAAAGCTGCCGAAGAAACCACGTCTCAGGCCCTAACTCTGGAAATCATTGGAGATTTACCGTTTGCCGAGATCAAGCCTTCGGAAACGGTGCTGTTTGTGTGCAAACTTAACCCGGTGACCGAAGCTGAGGATCTGGAGCTCATTTTCTCCCGATTCGGCGAAATTACCGGTTGTCAGATTGTCAAGGATCCTGTAACCGGCAACTCTCTTCAATATGGGTTCATCGAGTACACCACCAGGGGTGATTGTGAACGGGCCTACTTGAAGATGGAGGGTGTCCTGATCGACGACCACCGCATTCACGTTGACTTTAGTCAGAGTGTGAGAAAAATGCAGGAGGGTCGGCAGGGAAGCCGGGGTGGGGATGGCAGGGGTGGTGGACACGGTACTAGGGATAGCAGGGACAGCAGGGGTCAGGGTCAAGCGAGGAGAGACGAAAGGAGACACGACAGACGAGATGACAGACGCGAAGATAGGAGGGACGACAAGGGTAGGGATGGGGATAGACGTTCTACACACTCTAGCTCCAGCTCTAGGAGAGATCGTGACCACGGTGACAGGGATAGAGACCGTGGCAACCGTGACAGCCGTGACAACCGTGACAACCGTGAAAGTCGCGACAACCGTGAAAGTCGCGACAACCGTGACAGTCGTGATAGAGACAGAGATAGAAGCTCAAGGGACGAGGGTTCTAGATACAGAGACAGCTCACGGGATAGATACAGAGACAGGTCACGGGATAGAGATGAACATAGATCCAGTCATAGGTCCGACCGTGATCGTTCTTCCAGATCATCCAAGTCACATTCGTCACGTTCATCACGCTCGTCTCGCTCCTCACGTCCCCACAGAGATTGTAGTCCGCGGAGATAGTCTAAACGATTTTGAAACCAACGATGAAACAACATCGACTAGCATGGTTGTCTAGGAATGTGGTCATGTTGCGAACCCTACGGACCGTGGAGGAATGAGGCTATTTTCAACGGTCTTATATCTGTCGTGGTGGGTGAAATTAATTTCTTCTGCGTTTTCTGTCTTTTCTTTTTTGCAAAAGCCTCAGTGGCGTCAACCCCGTGGACAAACCAGTCCGAAGCCTGCTGTCGCCCACGGGCAGCCGTACCATGCATGCTATTCGCGACGTCAGAATTACGTGAGGTTGTCAAGAATGTTCATTCCAAAGGCTCCTTGCAGAACAGGCCGTTTCCAGGACAAATGTCCCAACTGCCGGATGTTTAAAAACTACCGGTACGGTTCGGGAAGGTGTTGAAACGTAATCTTGTTCCCGGGGAGTGTCCTGAGAGAGCTAATGGTGTGGACTCTGGTTATAATCCGAGAGTAAGGCCGTTGTCGATATTTCTGATATCACCAGAGCATCATGGGACCTTCCGGGAAACTAAGTTGCACATCATCACTGCAAATCATTGAGCGTGTAAATATGTGTTAATCTAGTCTCGTTCCAGTCTAGCGTGGAAAATAAACTCGGACAATTAGCGAGAGAGGAAGGACCCTTAGGACGAGGGACAGGGGAGTTGGGTCTCTTTGTAGCTCTGATAATCGCAGACATGTTGCGTACAAAGAGTTCAGACGGAGAGTCGCGATTTCGACATTCAAAACAGATACATTTTCGACACAAACTACAGCACACAACACGGTTAGGTAGACCATCTTCGAGAGTCAGCCGTGGTCGTCATTCAAACTCTTTTTTCTTTTGAAATCTGTCCATGGTCTACAAATGAGTCTATGTACGTCATGGTTCGGAACGACCCTGATGCAGATCTGTTGAGATTTTCACAACCTGTGGTAATCTACAGGGCTGTGCATCCCGAGGTACGGACATGGGGTTCGGTTTGGATGGACTGCTTGGTCATCTGACCACTCGAGATTTCCGAAATACTCGGATTTTTTCGAAATTGGCGGGGTTTATGAAAAGTCGTCGGCGGGTCATAGACATCCTGTTATGGAGGGTGGTTTGTCTCGGACATGGTTTTAAATTCAAAATTATCGGGGGCCGAGAGCCTCTAACACGGAGTTACCGACCTAAACTGTATGGCGAAAATCAGCACATACCATTCCGGGCACCATCCAAACTGGGTCGTCAAGGTGACAAAATGGACAAGGACGACGACCATGTCGGTTTGTTTGTCCCGTGTGTTGCACCGAGTTCGCCATTCGACGTCCACAGCTATGGTGATTGCAATTGATGTCTTGAGTGAGAAGAACCGAGACTATCGTAATGGAAAGGCCGTATGGATGAACACACTTCCCTCCTGCCAGGCACTACCTGTTGACGGTACGTGCTGCAAGATTGAACATTTACATCTCCGAAGCAGACATGACACACGTATCATGAACCATTCTGTTCTCCACGACAAACATCACAGCTTTGCTCTTCAAAAAAAAAAAAAACAGAAATTAAACCATCCAGCTGACGACTTTCGCATATGGATGGTTATTTTGGGCCTCTCTCACACGTTGCTTATTCCCGACCGTTCTTCCAGACCACCCTTTCGACCGTTGGGTCCCAACTTGCTCCACCGGTAGGTGGGGCAAGAAACCAGATATATAATAAGGTTCACAAAACAGAAGGGTAAGGGTAGGAATATTAAGGTTACGGCACGTGATATTAAGGTTACATGCTATATATTCTAGTGATAATTTGAAGAATATCGTGCACCTAATAGAAACATGATTAATCATATTTAATACTACCAGTGGCTTCCCAAGATGAAGGAGATATTTGCTGAATTTTTGTGAAGCTGTTTGGCCCATTATTGACCAAAATATAAAACATTATTAATTTTGTTAAGTAAACAATCTAAGTAAAGTGTAATGTCGAGGCAATGATATCACAGATGCAAATACAGATTTTCCGAAGGATTGAACAAAAATAATCTCACTTATTATAGGCTCATTGCATAGTACTAAGGTGGGAGATTCGAATGAAAAAACCTGTTCTATTATTGGTCCATTACTAAGCAAAATATGAGACCTTTTAGTGAGCGATGTAAAGAAAGCCAGCTATCTCCTCTAAATAATTGCGATAAAATATAATTGAGAAGGCTACATCTCTAGAGCACACGAAAAAGTATTTATCTCTAATTACATAAGCCAGAACTCCATTGGTGATGGAATTGTAGCCGACTCATGGATCACATATTTTAGCTTCTACGCGGGTTGACTTAAAGAGCTCTCTGTCGGCTTAAATCACATAATAACAAGTTGTGTAGCAGAATTTCCGTGTCATTTATTGGTTCTGTATTTACATCAATATTTTTGGAGAGAATGAACTGTCGCATCGCCTCTTATTGTATGTGTCCTTTTCTGTCACACCTTTACCCAAAATTCAAAAAAACTTACAATTTGAAGGTGTTTGAAAACATTGAAAAATGCCCACATTTCAGTCTAAAAGATGTTGAATTTTATGGATATTATCTATACTGTCCAGTTACTCATTTTATATTTATCAAATTAAAAAATTGAAGTTTTTCTTGCCATTTAAACGCCTTTTGTTGTAAATCATTACACAACCTAAATAAACATCTTATACTCAAGAGCAATTCAGAGTATAAAAAGAGAAAAATCGACGGTCTCTGAAAGGATAACGTGGACTATGATTAAGTGACCCTACAGACTATATATATTGACATATTACCCGATACCAGTCCCTATTGCGTTCTATACTAATCAATCACTAAAACCACTAACAAAAAATCCTACATACAGTCATCCGACTCGGTAAAATGTTAAGAGGTCTTGCCTGAGCATAAGCGTGCAATAGCCTGAGCCTCCGTCTCTTTGCGAGCTCATGGATACTGTCCATATGTTGTCGTCGAGTAAAGAGAGGGTGTACTACTATCTCTGGGTCTAATATCTTTCAGTGGGGTGGTCTAGGGGATCCTGAGCATCGTGGAGAATCATCATCCATATTGTGGTCATCAGAAGACTCACTCTCATTAAAACTCGCATTTCCCCCTTTAGGAGGCATCTATCAAGTTCCATGATGATACCTGGTGTGTTCCCAGAAAGGAATGGAGTATGCCAGTAATAATTATTTGATGATCTGGCTCGTAATCATGGCTAGTATAGTCAGTTCAGGACGCGTGTTGTGACGCGTGTTTATGAGTGAGAGCTCTGCTAATTGTAACTTTAATTTGGTATTCATGATCTCGCGATTTAGTTGAGTTCTTAACAAACATGAAGTCTTCTTTTTATTATTTTATTATTTTTTATTTCTTCAGTTCGAGAGCCGGTTTTAGACTTTTTTGATAGGATAATTGAGTTTTACCCTACCGGACCTCTACTGAAACCCTAAATTTGGGACCTGGTTTCTTGCCCCACCTACCGGTGGAGCAAGTTGGGACCGACCGTTGCTGCTGTTGCTTTTGGTGCAGCTGGGACTTTGTCATTTTACTAAAGTCGGTTTAACCCAACTGGTAAAAATAGAAGTCAGCGTAGGGGGTGTAGAGCGATGGAAAAAGTGCCACCACGAGAAGAGTACCAGGGGGTATCAGGGGTCTCAGGGGTCTCGAGGGGGGGGGGGGGGGGTATTAGGAATTATACAAACCCCTGAGTAATGATTGTATCGTTGGATTCTCTCATCCCCCCCTTGTCAAATAACCACTGTGGACTTACCTGAACTCTTGCTCCTAAGAGGTGAGAGTGAAATCACACCATGGTCATCTGGACCGCCTTGAACCTCAACTAACAGCTCCATCCAAGACTACAGAAAGCGCCAAACGCCCCTCAAAACTACAGTCGCTGGTAAAAATCCATGATCCTTGTTATACAAATAAATTACAATGTTGGCCGTTGATGCATGAGTGCCAAACATAGGTTGAGGTGATGATGCTGTGCCATAGCTAGTGGCGGTGGGCGAGAATAGTTAGGTGTGTGAATAGTGCCCCTGACCGGCCAGTGGGAGCCCGGTCTGCGTTCGTATCTGTGTACGTGTGTGCCACGGCTGTTACATGGACGTGGCCATGAGGTTGCCAATGTAGTCCTGCAGGAACTTGTTCTCCGTGTCGAGCTTCTCGTACTCCTCCTTGACCTTGACGATTCGGTCGAAAATCTCGGCCAGAGACTCCTGCATGTGCTGGGCTTCCTGGTGCATCACCAGCACCTTTTCTTTGCTGATTCGTTCGATATCCTGAGAGTCGCGACGGGGGGATGTGGATCGCGACGCCGACTTGGGCGTGCCTGCCTTGGTTGACGACGACAGCATGATTGGGGGGTCTCGGGAGGCGGCTCGACTTCGGGGGGGAGATGACATTGTTGTGCGGGTTTGCGTTTGCGTGTTTTGTGGAGTTTGCGTGTTTGGTCTTAGACGTGTCCTGGGTCGTTCTAAAGACTGGGGTAAATTACGTCTGAGGGAGAGATGTGAGGTTGGGTTTGTGGTCGCTGACTGGTTTGTGACGTGGTCGGCGGGTGTTTGTGTGGCGAGAGTGAGGTGCTCGGAGGTGGTCGCGTCGGTTGGAGAGGATGGGAAAGGGATGAGTCGATGAAAGATGGCCAAAGGTGTGCTGTAGCAGCCGCCTATAAGGAAAGCGTAACTTTTTTGGTCTTCTTGGTTGTGCGACTTTTGGATTCGACGCTTTTAGGTTTAGCTCTAGGCGCATCCCTTTTTAGTTGAGGCAGAATGACGACACTGAAAACAGCTGGCCTCAAGGTTTGCGCAAGGTTTAGAGGAGCGCTAGCGTGAAAGAGATCTAAGCGCAGCGGGGGGTGTCAGTCAGAGGAGAACCAGGGCTCCAGGAGCGGCTGTGGGGACCACAAAAGGCGAACGAACAACCCCCGGAACCGGTGCGGAAGGCGTCTGGCTCGAAGCTCCATCTCTCTCCACTGCTGGAGTCGCCACCCTGCATGCACTGTGGAGCTTCGGGACGTTTTTTTTGAGCCCAAGGTTCGCCATGTATATGCGAGAAGAAGCGTTGGGACAAGAGAAACGAAGGATATACGGAGAGAGAGAGTGTGTGTGTTTGTGGGAGAGAGAAAGGAAGCAAAAGATATTTTTTGCCGAAAATAGCGAGTGCCGAGCGCTTAGTGTGGGTGTGGGTGTGTGGCCCCAAACGCGCATCTTTTTTGTTCGGGCTCTCAGTCGTCTCATGTTCCCTCGGTCGGACATGAGACTGTCCAACTTTATTGTTTTCCTCTTGTGGGTGACGTCACACGTGGACAGGCCAGTAATTACCACTGGGGCGGTGGTTGAGCAGGGTGTGTGAAACGAACAAACCAGTTGACACTGCGGGTCTCTCTTCTGAAAAGAGGCATGTGGGTACAGATCTGTACGCCACGGCACGTCCGTACACCCCGTTTAGGAGTCACTGCGAAGTACCGTACCAAAAGACGAAGAGGGCCACAAAAGGACATGGTCCAAAAACCAGTTGCAACCACCAGACACTTGGCAAGACGAGTTTGCGGACTGGTCCAGCTAGCCGGGCCAAGGTGGAATGTGCACGCAGCCCAAACACACAGGTTGCGTAGCCATGTCGAGATCCATATCGAGGTCTTGATGTCTTGGCTGTCTTTGAGGGGTTGGTCACCACATGGTGTGTGTCGTTATGGGGAGTGAGTTTGCACTGCTGGAACCGGCCGGTTCTCTCCTGCGCTTGGAAGGACCCCTGTCGAGGCCGAAACCCGCGGGGCTCTCCTGCCGGCCTGTCTGGCGTCGCGGAGGCTGTCAGTCGCGTCCGAGGCTCATTTATTTGCCTAATTGGTCGCTCCACTGACAGTCACTCTGTCAACAGTGCATGTCTCGGTGCGTCTACGTGCTTGGTGGGGAAACCGTTGGGCCCAAAGTTTGTTTGCAAAGTGGTTGGGCTCCGTGCATGTAGAAAGCTCGACGTAACGTCCACTGGATAGGGGATGGAGGAATTACAGAGGAAAACGGGGGGTTTCCGGTGACAGAAGTTGTGTCACACGTTTCAGGATGACATTCAGACAATGTCTTATCATTGCCGACGCCTCATTCGCACCTTATCAGACTTGACAGCCTTCAACAACTTACCTTTCATCAACTTACCTTCAACTACAACTTACAGCTTCAGCTCATAACTGCAACTTGCACAACTTTTCAACCTTCAAACGAAAACGAAAATCAATTAATGCGGAGTGTTGTCCTTGTCCATGCTCGTCCATGCTCGTTCATACGCTTGTCCATGCTTGCCTATACTATACTATCCATGCCGGCTGATCATGTGATGGCCAAACAAGAAATCATGCACCAACGTATAAAGTGCGTATCTATGGTGCAGGGCATGGGAGATGTGTGCATTTCTGCACTTTTTTTCTTTCTTTTATTTTTTTTCTCCCAGAAATTTATTTTACGGCGGATGTCCGGCAACACGGATTAGACCTCCGAAGGTGGATACGGAAACGGGCCGAATGGGCTTCTGTGTCCGAATGGTGGCGGAAATGTGGCCCCCAAGAGATATACGTCTACTTTGCACTCTGGCTGCTGCTTTCCTTGTTGTCTGGTTGTTTGTCCATGTTCTATCCAATATCCAATGTTGGCAAATTGGCTACAGAGTATAAGAACGAGTGTTTAAAAGTCTGTGAGCATTTAAACGTATTTCTTCAGCAGATGCAAGATAAAGCCCAGGCAGCCAGAGTCGAGACGACAGACGACCTTCAAAACGGTGCATGGCTCAAGTAGGGTCTGTGAGTGGTGTCGACGGACTCGCATGGGCGTTCCGAACAAGACGCACTTTTCAGAAACTGCCTAAAGCGGCCAGATCTCATTTGAACCACCCGCACCTCTCCCAAATTCTGGGCAAAACCAACTGGTCCACATCTGCCATAAAACCAGACCCTGCTCCAGAGAGACTCCCCCCGTGCCATAAACCTTTTGAGCAGTCACCTTTGTCAGCAGAAAAGTGCTGCTTGAGTTCGGGGCTTGTCGTTTACTCACGTTAGAGTGTCGACTTGACAGCAGATAAGAGCAGCGCCGTTCATCAATGTCTTGGAAAAGGCAGCTTGCAAAAAAGGACGCTACGGAGATCAGGTCGTTCAACACTCGAACAAAGCAAGCCACCTTCCGGAACTCCTCCATGGACTTCTGGTCCGGGGTATACTCTTTGTATCTATGTTATACCTAACGAACACTTGTATAAAGTGCTGCAATGCGTATACTGTATAAAGTAAAGTTGCACGGGTTCACATATAGTCGTTTTATACATTGACTTGTCTCTGCCAACGAGACACTCTCTCAGCACCTTGACTGGCCCAAAACACTGCTGAAATCCATGGGATTCTTCTCTAGACCGAACCAGCCCATTTTCTGCATCTTAGGACTCCGATATTTACCCACTAGACCCGTTTCCACACACTAGTTTAGCCCTCTCTGGGGATAAAGTTGACGGGGGAAAAAAAACTAAATGGCGGCGTACATACATTTACAGTCCAAAACGTAGGTTATTTGCAATCAGTGCCGTTCAGAGAACTTACAAATCAGCCACAATATGAATACAAAAGAGAAACTGGGGTCGGCCATTGATTCCATCACTGTTACACACCAACTGAAACATGTCTGATTCAGTTTTCGGACCCGGTTTTGTAACTTTTCCCTCTTTTTCACCAATATCCATTTATCAATAAACGTGCATCGGGTGAGCACTGGGAGGTCTATCCGGCGTACTTTGCAGATATCATTTTTACAAAGAAATACCCACAGGAACCAGTCGCTGGGCGATTCCACATTGAGCCGATCCGAAAGAGACGGACAAGAAAACCGACTTTTTCATTTCAAATTGCAGGTTTTGGAAACAGGTTTTGAAACCCCTTTCAACACCTGCACAATGGTATGGCTGAAAAGAACGGGCTAGTCTCTAGGGAGGCAAAGACGCTCTAAGAAAAAATGGGCAAGTAGAAGGCGCATTATGGACAAGGACACGGGTCACGGCTTTGCACATGTCTGCATATGTGTTCCCGCTGTATTGGAGATGGGGAAAGAAAGAGAAAAAATCTTTCGTGCTGACTGCGTTTGATGTTGGTGCGGAAAAAAAGAGACAAGAAAAACAAGATATGAGAAAGCCGTTAGGTGCAGTCGAAATCGCCTGATTATCCACCGCGGCTATTCAATTTTCACTTTGCAGAACCATTATCACTTTAGTCATCTTTTTCATTATCGTTCACGGTCAGCTCGCTATTCATTGCCCAATATATCATGGCGCTAAAAAACATGAGAAAGAAGAAAAAAGTAAAGTCTGCCATTCGGTTCAAAGTTTACACAGTACCGAATAGCATAGATGAGGATACTTGGTTATTGGGGTATTGTAGCGCAATCGAGTTCAAATTAATATAGTCATGTTCAGTAACAATTTGCGAAGATTTTGCACTCTTCAGATTTCCCATGTTGCACCCACAAATCTACTTGAAACCACACTAACTCCCCATACTCTCTAGTGCATCCATCTTCGTTTAGTTGCAGGTGGCCACTGGACATTTCTCAATAATTTACCGCGGTTATGACGATACGAAAGGTCGCTTTCGGCTAGCCACACTCTGGGGTAAGTTATCTGTTCTTCTGCAACAGTGGATCCGAGCGAACACGTTTCATCAGTTTTTCTTTTAGTCTCCACTTGTCCCACCCACACTCTGTATTTAAAAACCGACTTTATGATTCAACGTAAAAATCAGAACATGTAGTAACCCAGTACAGACTGTGCCAGAGGTCACTAGCATCGAAACTGTTCAGAGACGAGAGCTGAACTCGATAATATCGCCAAGAAAACTTCGCATACCCCTTGACACGTGCTACCGTTAGTTGTTTGAGAAAATAATATTCTGCTAGTCGGGATATTATACAGATGACCTGTCTTTCTGACATGTCGTGCAGAAAATATGAAACGAATGACTAATCACAAGAAGTGGATAAAACTTGAAAGTCAAAAAGTCGATTTTGAAACAAACTGACAACACAAAAGGGTGATTTGAAACTGAAACAACACTCCTCTGGGACGACCATGTCATTTATCAAACCCCACATCCCCTTTGCCGCGGCCTGACATATGATACTCGTATCCATCTAACAGTAGAGTTTGGGTTTTGATTTTTTGGCTCAAACTCGGAGAAACGAACATTTGAAGAAGAAAAAAAAGCGTGTTTCGGGTGTGTTGACGTAATTGGACATTCAAGACTGTCTCATCGAACAGTCCAGACTGCTACAAATTAAAGTGGCATTTAGAGACTGCTATCAACCTCTATTTAACGTACCTCGGCATGTCACGCGACCGGATCCGTGCCATGTTTGCATGAGAGGAGTCGTTGTGGCTATACAGTACCTAGACTGACTGGATCTGACGATAATGGAGTTTTTCAAAGACCATTTTGTTGCTGTAGAGATTCTGGGTCAAATGGCAGATTCCGTTTCCTTGTAGCTCTTCCGCTTCTGGATCTGGCGTTGTGTCATGAGGGTTCGATTTGGTGTGGTTCAGCTAGCTCCCGATTGAAGCATAATCTTGGCGGCAATTTCGATGAGATTTTAAAAACGAGTTGTTGGTATCAGAGAGGCAGTAAAGAGGAAGTAAAGCTCGATCTCGGATACCACGAACGTTGGTAAGTTGAAACGTACTCGTTCTTCGTCGATTTCTCCATCTATCTACTTTTTTCCATACATCACTTACCAGAGTCTAGACTAGATCATGGACTACGTACAGTACGTACATGCTACGACGTCTCTTGAATGCAGGATCGAAGCAAAAAACCCATGTGAATACCTGTCGAGTGACGTCGTAAATGACGATCGACAACGGTAATAGCGAACTGAAAAGACCCCGGATCGATTTGATTCCGTCGAGATTCAAAGTGGTTCTCTCTTTCGTCCCTGACACATGCCTTGATGACGTTCATGTGCTTCTCTCATGCGAAATCTCGAGCATATGAAAAGTTGGCTGAAGTTGGGCGAAAATTAAAAAAAAAACTTAGTCTGGTGGCAAAATGACTCGCCTTGAACGATTCTGTCCATCTCTTAATGCTCAAATCCCCAGTTTGCCACTCATAAGTACACTTCTGTAACCATTGCAACTGCATATGCAGCAAGAGATCAGCTTTCAGCTCTAGCACTTCAAATAGTCACTGACTTCAGACCATGACAAGTCTAGAAGATTCATATTGAGAAAAACAAAAGATGATGAAGCCACGTATTCACTTTCAAGACGTGCATTTGCATCATTACTCCTTCAAATACTCATCCTCCACCACATCTACTTCTGCTTAATCACTACGGTACATGTACGCTTGGGAGAGTCCAACTCGATACTGTACAACACAACAGAAAAAAAAAGAACCACAAGCTCAAATCTCAAAACCAACCACTCTGTACATAATTTGTCGCAGTTCTGCCCACCACAACGGCTATTGCGGCTTCCAAACCCCTCACACACCCCTTGTAAACCCCCATCTCCTACCCTTGCCCCAATCTTGCTTCAAATAGTTGCTACACCTTATTTGCCTCGCACACTTAATCTGCATAATCTGCGTTTTTCACGCTCTTCACGATCACCACTAATGTTGAGATCTGTTTCGAGGACGGCGCCAGCAAGACTCGGTGGAGCGGCTCGTCGAGCGAGTCTCGGACGTTTCGAAGCGCCCAAGACTGCTCTTCTGTCCGCTCACCAGCGGCGCTTCTACTCGGAGCCACGGCTCATTGAAAACGACTTTGCCCAGCTGCGCAAACAGTACAGTGCCCCCAAATGGCCTGTGGTTTTGTGTCACGGGCTCTGCGGATTCAACGAGCTGGACATGCATCTGCCCGTACTTCCCACATACGAGTACTGGGGAGGCATCAAGGAAAGTCTGCAGGGAGCGGGGGCCACTGTAATCACAACAGCCGTGCCTCCGGTGAGCAGCATCCAGGAGCGGGCCGAAACGCTGGCTGCGTCGCTGACCGAGATTCTCAAGGAAAAGCCGTGGAAAAAAGACACGGAAAAGGAAGATCAGAGCGACGAGGAAGAGCCCATGGTTAATCTGATTGCTCACAGTATGGGTGGTCTAGACTCCCGTTATCTGATCAAACACCTGGCCAAAGACCTGCCGTTCCGAGTGGCGTCTCTGACTACCATTGCAACTCCCCATCACGGTACCTCATTTGCAGACTGGTGCTTCGACGAGTTGGGAGACAAAAATGTGGACCGGCTATACACGATTCTGGAGGGACTGGGAGTGCAAAACCCCGACGGATTCAAACAGCTGACGAGATCGTATCTGAGGCAGTTCAACAAAGACACTGTCGATGACCCAGACGTGTCCTACTACTCCTATGGAGCCCAGTACTTTCCACACTGGTACAATGTCTTTTATCCATCGTGGAAGATTATCGACAGCTATGAGGGACCCAGTGACGGTCTGGTGAGCGTCCAATCGGCCCAATGGGGCACTTATCTGGGTACCATCAACAACTGTGACCATCTGGATCTCATCAATTGGACCAATAGACTGAGATACCATTGGTACAGGCTGACTGGCCAAAAACCCAGTTTCAACGCTCTGGCGTTTTATTTGCATATTAGTGACGGTCTAGCCAAGAGGGGGTTTTAGCCAGCTCGGAATTTAGAATGGCTGCTATGTATATATTGTATGATTTATGACTTAAGAGCCTGTACACTACAGTACTGTACAGTACTCTGTACCGTAAAGAACACATGAATGTATATACTATCATAACTTGTCTTTTTCAATCTCTACAACTTGCTACCCTTCTTGACCTGGTAGCCCTTGAGGGGGAAGTGAACACGCACCTTTCCTGACTCAATACCGTCCTTGTCACTGCCAGGAGAAGCAACCTCAATGACAATCTTGTATCGGTTGACTCCAACAACAGTACCCTGGGTGGGGTGGTTCTTTCCGGTATCGAGAGGAACGACACTGACAGCCTCGCCCTTGGAGATGCCCAGAACGTTGTTCTCGTCGTGCTGCAGCAGCTTGGACAGAGGGAAGTCGCCGTCGTTGCCGCCCTTGATGATTCGAGCAATGGCCTTGTTGTGATCCTCGTCTGTAACGTTCTCGGCGTTGGCCTCGGTCAGCTCCTCGACCTTGTCCTGGATTCGGTCCAGCCAAGCAAAGAACTTGGGGAAGACCTCGGCGGTGATTCCGGCCTGCTCCAGGCCTCCGATGAACACCAGGAAGAGCGAGATCCACGAGTACTCGGCGTCAATGGCAGAGAACTCGCTGCCCAACAGGTAGTCACGGCCGTCCTTCAGGTGGAAGTTCTCAATCTTGTCTGCGAGCTGCAGCATCTCGATCTTGGCCTGGTCCTGCACCACCTTGTTGACCGAGTCTCCGCCTAGCTTGTGCGACAGAAAGTCTTCTCGGTCCTTGACAAAGGCAGGCATTGTGGCGGCCGAGAACTCCGGGGGGAAGAGGTTGCTGACGGCCAGACCGAAGCGAGACATGGCCACCTGGTCGTTGGTGGTCTTGAAAGCTCCCTCGGTCAGGATGCTTGCGGTGTAGTACTTGGGCTCGGGGAAGAAGTGGCCCTCAAGCTCGTCCATGATCAGAGAAGCCTCGACGACAATGTCGGAGCCAATGGCACACAGAGGGATTCGGCGGTAGTTGACGCCCAGCTTCTGCAGATCCGGTCGGGGGAGCACGATTCGCTGGATGAGCGACACGTAAGGAATCTTCTTGAAGTTCAGGAACATTCGGGTTCGGTTGGCCACGGGGGACTCATTGTAGTGGAATAGGGTGACGGTTGGTGCCATTGTGGTAGATGTGAAGATGTGTAGATGAGTAGATTCGAGGAAGACCTGCCTTGATATAGACCAGCTTTATTTGGGGGGTTCGAGTAGCAAGGTTCAAAGTGGCAAGACGCGGAACTAAAAGAGGGGTCGATTGGGTGGTCCGAATGCGGCATTGGTGGTGTCGTTTGGGAGCTGCAAATGCGGTGGTTGCAACTATTGTTTCAAAATCGCCATATTGTGTCGCGTCGTCGTTTTCGAGTGTCTCTGGGGCTGTGCTTTTTCTGAGAGCCACTTCCTTGCAAAGCCAAATCATGTCCTTCATGCAGCTAACTGAGCATACGAGGTCGGCTTTTGCGGCTAGAGCCGTTGGGATTTCACGTGACCTTTACAGCGGAGATCGAGGAGCGATCCATCTGCGGTAGAGTTTCGGGTTGGTGGTTTGATTGGAATCAGTTTTTTTTGGAGAGCATGAGGTTGGAACCGTCTAACTATCTCCTCGGAAACAGCTGATACCTCCACCCTTCTTTTTTGCTACCCCAAAAGTAATTTTACCTACCTGCAGACAGTAGGCTTTATTACAAATTTCCGATCCGATGGTATCTCCGCTGAAATGCGCAAATCTGGCCCAATTCCTTTTTTGAAAAGGATAGTGTACTCAGAATCGAGACTGAAAGTCAGAGCTTTTGGTTTTGGGTCAGTTTTTTTCTTCCAGGAAGACAAATCTCGAGCTTTCCACATCCAGGTCGTGTCTGCACTATCGGAACAATATGCAGTGTGGTATTGCAACTGCCGCACATGGGGTCTGCAAGAGCGGAGCAGGAGGTTTCTGGAGGTGGGGTTAACGTCCTGGGTGCATGAAAGCGGCGTATCAACACTGCGCACGACCGATGTTGAGTTGCCACGTGACTTTGTTGTAAGATTCGCTTTTGGACGGATCGGAGTATCCACATTACCCTAAACCAAACATTACAGAAGGAGTGTGGTAGAAGCAGACACATTGTGGTGGCCAGCTAATGAGACGGTGAAGAATGATGGAAAAGAAAAAACTTGTCGTATGTCTGGATTGCTTGTTTGCGGTGATGGAAATAGTAGATCCACAAACCAATCTGAATGTCTAATGGTGATTGGAAGTCGATCATGGAGTTCCAGTAGTACCTGAGAAGAAGCGTCGAATTCGCAGTTAAAGCCGAACCAAGTCAAAAAAATCCCATTCACACCATTTAGCAATACCCTTGATTACCGTTAAAAGCGGTTAAAAGCAGTTAAAAGCGACTAAAGCCGAAATTCGACTGTGCTGTTTTGACTTCAGGTAGACAGTTATTGGGTGCTTAGAAAGACTCCCCATATGGCGTTGGAAGAATGTCAGATAAACAAAGACGGTATCATCTTGATTGGAATTCGTTTCTAAAGAAGATGCACTCTTGGGATTCTCTAAATGTGAACTGTGGGGGTCTCTCTGAGTGACTGTCCAATAACTTCAACACCAGCACTAGACACTAACAATACCGTTCAGTTTCAACCTTTGAAGGGTTGAAGGACTTGAAGGGCTGGAAGTGACTCCAAAGGGGGTTTGTGGACCTTTGTGGACCTTTGTGGACCTTGTGAATCCTCGTGACCCAATAATGAATACTGACATTCAGAGCAATTGTTGTCTGGACTCTTGACCTTGTGGCCGGACGAAACCAGTTTTGGAATAGGCCCCACGATCAGGTGGCAAAGGAGTCCCACAGGTCAATTCCACAGCCGCTTCATCAATGCAGCAGGAACTCAAAGGTCTAGGAATTCGAGGTTGGGTGGGGCTGAACGGCGTACATGGTATATGCACATGGGGATGGATGAATGCCCAAACAGGAAATTGTGCATTTTCGGTATGGTGTTCTGTGTGTTTCCATGGTCGGTTATTATCAACAGAATGGGCGATTTGTAGGTTGCGGAATTTGCCACCCAGTCTTTCAGAGCTGTCAGAGCTGTCGATTGATGACTGTCAATGTTGAGTTGTGGAGAGTCGTATGCATCCAATAGTCGATGGCTGTCAATGTTCTGCAAGATGAATGAAAGCAGAGGTATGTGCTCCGCAGTTGTTTGCAATTTGATTTAGTGTCTTTTTTGGTGCAGTTTCCCTGCCGCTTCTAATCAGCTTCTCCAGCTTCTATTCTGTTTCCATCTGCTTCCAGATATTCATTACCATCAGACTAGATGCACCCCACCTACTAATTGAACCGCTTGAGAAAATAATTCTACCACTCGAAACGCTAGCAGCCACGTGAGCTTTTCAACCACCCCTCAATCCATGCACCCCACAATTGCCTCTTTGGTCGTTCTACCCACCCCTCCATCTTCCAGACAAGGCCAGATTGTCGATTCGTCGCTGCCACACCGTCATGTGGACCTAAACGGCATTTTGGCAGTCTTCAGCCAGCCCCGCGGTAGCCGTCAATTGCCAGTTCCAACACTATATAACCCCCCGAGCGATCCTACTCTTTTCCATCATCAGCCTTCGAACCACCAGTCAACAATCCAGCTACCAAGCTATCAATCAATCATTGAGCCAACCACTCTTCAAGCTATCAAACTAAGCTATCAATCATTGAGCCAAACTATCAATCATTGATCCTACCACTGTCATATCTACCACCACCACAACCACCACCTTCCACAATGAAACTCTCTGCTGTCATCCTCACCACTCTCGCTGCCGTTGCAGCCGCCGCCGACCCCGTGCTCATCTTGCCCGCCTTTCTCCGCGACGCACCCCCCGGAGTCATTAAAAACATTCTCTACAGCGAGGCCAACGAGCGCTTCTACCTGGTCAAGGACCTACATGGCCTTCCGCACCTGGTGGTGGCCCGAATCAGCTCCGAGCCGGACTACGGTGACGTGGCAAAACGAGACGTGCAGACCCACGACAAGCGCGATGCCATGCCCGCCCCGATTGCCGCCGCCAAAGCCTGGCGGTGGAAGTGGCAGCCCGGTGTGGGCGAGCCCAACTGGAAGTGAGATGCTGTTTCTGAGTGAATTCTGGAGGAATTCTGGGTCTTTTTCCATGCTAATTCCGGGGCTTCGTTCCTCTGGATCGTCTGGATTATCTGAATCGTCTGAATCGCCTTTCTCTTTACCTTCTTGTACCACCACCTCAACCCTTACTATAGTCTTTAGATAGGTAATAAATTATTTGTAAGTTCCGAAAGCTGAAAATAAGCTAGGGACTATAATATTATTGAATAATTGTTGCCGATTTTGAGACGAGTAATGAATAAAAAGTTAATAAATAGATAAAAATGAATAAATGATTCTAAATAAAAAATAATTTAAACTACCCAACTGGGGGAGCATTTGATAGCTGTAGTCTGACTACATCCATGGATTTCTGTTAAGGACTTGGTAGATTTTAGACAACAGCGAAAGCAGCTTTTGAGAAGCTGAATCGTATGTGGGAGTTTGAGTAGATACAGCGCGAGTAGATACGCTCCTATAGAGTGACTTTGATTTGGGGTTTATTGGCAAGTGTCTTGAGTGTTTCAGAAATTCCTTTGAGTTTCTTCGTGCCTGTGTATCTCGCTTGGACTTCGAGAAACCATACTGATGATGTAGTTGAAAAGAGTAGAATCGACAGAAACAGGTTTTGACCCATTTCCACGACATAACATTCATCAGTTGCCTTATATATACTCACCTATTATCATTGCACAATATTCCCAAAAAAGGAGCGTCGCTTGCTTTGGACGTTAGTCAGTCAGTAGCTGTGGTGTGTAAAAGAAGACAACATTGGGGTTCCTAGAGACCTTATATACTCGTATATGTAATATTCTATGTAGCACAGAACGGTTCCAATTCAAGGCATCATACAGTGCGTACTGTAGAGACGAATAAAACACATTGCTCCTATCTGTGGTAATGCTTCCTGACTGGTCATACTGCATAAATGAACAAATGGGGCATGAAGGTATTTATATTGTACAGTGGTGCCTTGACCGAAAAGAAGTGTTTTTGGACGCTATAATGAGATTTAAACAGCCGAATAACGCTGCTAAGCTCTTAAATTGTATAGATCCACCAGTTGCTGTCAAGTTTCTATTTTCAGTGACGTCCAAATGTTCCTCTATCCAAACGAAAGGTACCACTCGAAAATGTAAAAACTGAGATTGAAAACTGACTTGACAGGTATACGCAACCAACATAGCTAATACTAATAACTCTACTGTGGCACTTTATACGAGTAGATTTAACCTGACTTCTCCCCAAAACGGTTCTTTTGCACCTGCTTCATTGCCACCAGGTACCGACGGAACCACAAAAAGCGCCATAACGTTCAATGGGTGGCTCGCACAACATTCAGGGATACGGCGACCCTAACAGAGGCAACAAACCAGGTCAACACGCTCCACAGAACTCGTACCAATATCACGCAACTCACACTAACCACAATAACCACTTCAGGGCAGATGAAAACAAGCCACCGAGTCACGAGTACGGTTGTCGTCGAGAAAGTCCTCGATCGGACCACTCGAGCCACAATTACCGCCAGCACCAGCAGTTCTCAGAGTCGTCCCATCACCAACAGTTCCATCCCCAAACAGGCCAGGGAGGAGGCCAAAGGTATGGTCGCTACTCGCCACAGGTCCCAGGATACTCAAACCAGCAAAATTACGGATACGAACTCACCCGCAACTGCTCGCCGATGCCAATCCAAGGACCAGTCAGAGTCTCTTCGCCCATGCCTGGACAGGGCCACCATCATAGTCCAGCCACTCTATCACCAGTAGCTTCTCAACTCTATAGAGTCAGCTCGCCCGCTTCTTTCGGCGGACAACGACCACCATCAGCTGCCAGTGTTTGTAGATCGCAGGCAGAATACGATGACTTTATGGCTGGACTGTCTGACGAAGACACCAGAGCTATTATGATGACAGACGTGGCTGTGGGGCTGTTTGTGCAACTACTTCTTGGAGGGTCTATGGAGCAACTCGAAGAGGAGTTGAAGTCGGCCAAGCCTGAAAAGGTATCGTTTCCCGAGCTTGTGGCCACCGATATTGTTGAATTCGACACAAGGGAGTCCCCTGCGGCAGTCACTGATACCATTCGGAAACGGGACCCCCTGGAAGGTGACTTTGGAACAATGCGGCCGGTATCTGTGTCCCGGCGGGGTGTTTTGAAGAAAACCACACAGGGCACCACTTCCACAACTCCTCCGCCTGCTGCTGTTGTTGTTGCGGAGGCCAGCCCCAAGTCTAGACCGCAGAGCCGCACATCTAATAGTGGCAGTGTCAAGCAGAAGAAAGTCTCCAGACGGGGTTTTTTCAAGAAGCAGTAGTGTGTGGGATAAGGCTTGTCTTTTGTGGTCACCCCTTTTCTTTCGGGCACCATTCTTCGTGGCGGTATAGCTTCCACTTGCTTGTTTGCTTTGCTATGCATAGAAAGGGTTATTTAATTAGGCTATAGTGGATCAATCTATAGATTAGTGTGGTATTCAATGGATCGGCACGGAACATTGAACGGGAACTGCAATTACATCAGTACAAGTAGTATTGTACCAGAGTAGATGTCTCCGTTCATGGTATTCATTGGATACCAATCAAGAAAAGCACACAAATGGCGTGGTAATACGACAATAAAAAAAACATACCAGGGTATCGTAAGACAGAATGGTCTTCTCGCCAAACTGATCCCATTTACTGCATGTTTGCAGCTCGATATTATCTTCCCCACAAACTTACCCCACGGCAAGTCTGGCTCATGCAGCACAAAAACAGCCGCGTGCATGTTACAGGACATGAGTCACGCCTTGATTGCCCCCATTATCTATCGTTCCAGTTACATCTCCGCTTGGTTGTTTAGTCATGTTGAGAAGGCTGTGTGCGGCTGCCCAGACTACCATGCACATATGCAAGAGGTACCCCACAGATATGCGAGTCGGTCAAGCTAGTGGGAGAGGTGTGCATGGAAGTGGATCGAGGCTGGAAGAAGCAAAAGAAACGATCTGGCGATTTGGCGCGATGAACGGTGCGGCGTTTGTGTCTCTTCAGTCGCCGCGCAAAAATAATATTCGCAGTATTAGCGCCAATCTGGACTTTGAGCGCAGGTCCTGACGAGAGAAACATAGGGCACTTTTAAAAGACATAAGCAACATTTTAAAGTACCTTCACGGTTTGCCCAGCCGTACAGCCCTAACTCTGTTGCCACAAATTTCAGAGAGAAAAAAAAAAAACCCCCCCAGGATCTCTGCAACTGTCGAGTATGTAGCAACCCCTCGTTTTTGTGCAATAGCCACTGAATGGTGTCGTGGCAAAAGTCGTCGAAATGGGCTCCTTTGGGCGAAAAGAACGGATATCGTGGGTCGAGGGTATGTCTGGGGCGGTATCCGAGTCGATCCAAGTCGGGACAGCTTCCCCACCCGAGAAGCTGCGAAAACCACCAATTTGCAATAAAAAACCACAAGCCTAGTGAAAGTCTCAAAAAATTGGCTACAAGCCCCATATAAGAAGACCTTGTATGGGACTGAAACGGAGGAGTGCATGCACGCGTATGGCACAAGTCTTGGCAAGGTCGCCGGGATAACCCTGGAAAGACGCATCCAGGGTAGGATTAGCCGGTAACTCACCGGATTCATGCCGATTCATGCTGTTTCATGCCGACTCAAATGCCGGCCAGATGAGCTCATTCAGATTCCTCGAGCGGATGAGCCAGGCGTGAACTCTTCCATACCCCTCAGCGCAATGTGATATAAAGAGATGGCTCCGTGTCGTTGTATTTTCACAACACAATCCCACTTCCACTCAGCTACTCCATACAACTGCCAGCAACACCCCCATCCACTCTTACAACCTCATTGTCCTACCACCAACCGTCTAGCCAGCACATTCTGCCATGTCTGAGACTAAAGAATCACTCGTTCACATTGAATCTGTGGAAAAGACAGGCTCAACTACCAATGTCGACTACTTCCCCACGGCGGACGAAAAGTTCCCCAACGTCGACGGAAAGAAACTGCTCCGAAAGATGGACTGGAAGCTGGTCCCCATGGTGACTCTGCTGTACCTCATGTCTTTCCTGGATCGAGGAAACATTGGAAACGCCAACATTGAGGGTCTGTCCGAGGATCTGTTTCTCACTGGCCAGCAGTTCAATCTCTGTCTGACAGTCTTCTTTTTCACCTACTGCACCTTTGAGGTACCCTCCAACATGCTTCTCAAACGTCTCCGTCCCTCTGTCTATCTGCCCATTATCATGGTCTGCTGGGGCACCTGTATGACTCTGATGGGCATTGTCACCAACTACCACGGTCTGCTCATCTGTCGTCTTTTCCTCGGAGCTACTGAGGCAGGACTGGTTCCCGGAGTCGCCTACTACCTCACCATGTGGTACGCCAGAAAGGAGATGCAGCTGCGACAGGCTCTTTTCTTCTCTGCTGCAGGCATGGCTGGTGCCTTTTCGGGTCTGCTGGCCTTTGCTATTGCCAAAATGCGAGGAACTGCGGGTCTTGCGGGCTGGAAGTGGATTTTCATCCTTGAGGGTATTGCCACCGTTGTGGTTGCGATCATTGCTTTCTTCACGATCCAGGATTTTCCTGAGGACGCCAAGTTCCTGACAGATGAAGAGCGAGAGTACCTGCAGTACAAGCTCAAGTACGACGGCGTGGATCGAGACTCTGCCGCTGTGGCCAGCAACCACCAGCAGAACATGGGCGTCAACGACTCAAACGACAAGAAATTCGTGTGGCAGGCGTTCCTGGACCCCCAGGTGTGGGCCATTGCCTTCCTGATCATCTTCGCAGCCACTCCCATTTACTCCATCTCCTTCTTTTTGCCCTCGATTATCAAGAACCTCGGCCATGTGTCCTCCAAGGCGCAGCTCATGTCCATTCCAGTCTCTTTCACCGGCGCCATTACAACTGTCGTTCAGGCGTACTTTTCCGACAAGTACGGTATCAGATACCCTCTGATGGCCGTTGACTTTGTAGCAGCCATGGTAGGATACATTATGGCTCTGACAACCGCCGAGTCGCACCCAGCAGTCACCTACGCCGGCTGTTTTTTGATTGTCGGCGGCACCCATCCCGCTTTCATCGCCATGCTGTCCTGGCTATCAGTCAACTGTGCAGGCACCTACAAGCGAGCTATTGGCCTGGCTATTGCCCTCATGATTGGCAACATGTCTGGAGCCGTGGGAGCCAACATTTACCGTGCCAAGGACCGTCCTGGCTACAAGCTTGGCCACGCCATCAACCTGGGCTTTGTTTCCGCTGGTCTTGTTCTCGCAACAACCACCTATCTCTGCTACCGAGCTGCCAACCGACGACGACGAGAGGGACTCGCCACTGGCAAGTACGACCATCTTACCAGCGAGGAGATTCACGACATGGGCGATCGATCTCCCTACTTTACTTACCAGTTGTAGACTATAGCAGTGCTGTTTATTATTATGAATTATCTTTACATTACATTGCAGTCTGTAGATGTTTTGTAGGGGGTTTAGTGGGGACGGAAATCTGGAAAAGAGTCATCCACTGAAAATACCTTTGTTGGAATAACATAAAACCATTATATCTGGCGGATTCGTACTGATGACGGTAGAATGTGTCACGTGTTTTTGTAGTCTTTTTTCAAACTTGAAATTTGACTTTTGACTATCTTTTTGACCAGCATTTTAGCCGCATGATAACGGAAACCTCCCAAATCCAACCAAGATGTATCTTAGTATCACCTGATTTTGCCAGACAGGGGGAATTATTTCCTTGAGCGAGAAAATGGAAAAAATTCAGAGATCGAGTTTGGGGTGTTTGAGATAATGCACTTTTCAGATTTTCGATAGCTGGACCACATGGTGTTGTGATGAGTTATTGTTGATGCTGTTATAGGACAGTTCAGGAGAAGCCTGGTTATTACAACATGGCAGATGTTTCGGGACTGTGTGGGAGGTGCTGTTCTTTATATAATGACACACAGATCAATAACAAAGGAGAATAGTAGCTATTCACTTATTTCCGGCTTTTGTAGCCGAGGTCCGATTACCAATCTCCTAGTCATACATCCACTTTCAAATCAAAGGAAGGATGTCGTTGAAAAGTTTAGAGTTTCATTTTAAGGACAATTGTGCCAGTAACATCGCTCCAAAGAAGCTCCAAGACGTGAAGAACGAGTATCGAGAGCTTGCTGTATCTAGAACAAACTCATGCTTCATAATTGGCAACTTTCGCATCCTCAGAAAAAATGACATATAAACCCACCACCCATTTTGGACTCATAATATCTTTCCGCATCTGTTCAAAACATGGTCATTCACGCCATTTATCTTCTAGTCACATGACACGATTAGACATTTCCTTATCATGTCTCACCTCGGACTCACCCCAAGACCCCCATGACCTACCGACTACTGTGAAACCGTTTAGCGCGGTTACGAACGTTTCGGCGAAAGAAACTGTATAACCGTACGGTAGATGATCCTATAAAGACGGAAAAAGCAATTTCGAGGCGGTAAATGGCATGTTTCACACAATAGGAAGACGTTCAGGGCACCCACGCTGCTGCGGGGCATCAATGTCATGACTTTGTAATGAAGCTGTAAATGAACGTCTCTTTCACAAACTTTCAAAAGATGATAATGGCCGCAACTTGACTGTTGATACGGCGTTACTCCCGACTGAGTACCCCGACTAGTGGGTGGCAGATCATGTGCTATTGTGCGATTATTAGAGCTGAGTGTTTCAACCCGAAGCATAATTTCTACTGTATACGACCGTCTTACGCCCTGAATACGGACACTGTGGTAAAAAGAGAAACACAGACGTGTTACGCAGTCCTCATTGTACCGGTTTCACTTTCAAAATATGGAATAGCACCATAATTGCCTGTTTTGGCCCCCTCAGTTTCCACGCAAACTTATGCTTCGTCATGATGATGAGTTCAGAACCCGTGGTCGGAACATCGTACGAAAGCAATAATAAGACCGAAGCTAGTGATGAGACTGTAAGAGAGTACGACCTCGGAAGTGTGGAATGTTAGTTTGCGAGCTGCTCGTAATCCGCTGACATTCCGTACCAGTGGTTGGATGGACCTCTGATAGCGACAAGTTGACCAGGAGGCTTTCTTTAATCAGGAAAAGAACACAACAAAAACAAAACAAAAACAACAAAAAAAATTCAAACTGACCCCACCAGGCTCATTTACCCCAGCACCCCATAGCTAATCTCTACTAGCCATTTGGTGGCCTTGTTCTGCCTCACAAATAAACTCACGCTAGCCACAACCTTGATAACACCCACCAGATAAGAGCGTTGAGTGTGTATGGGTGGAGTGAAGTGGGGTAGGTCTTGGTATGGGTGAAAGAGCAGAAAGAGGATGCTTGGGGTAGCACCATGAGTATATCGATTCTCGGGGACAGATATTCAGCGCTTTTTGCACTGTAACTATGCTTATAGCAATCGTCTGGTGGTGTTGATCAACCTCACTGCACAGTAAACTCTCACGCCGTTGCACCAACACTCGTACTGCATTTTCTCAACGACCAAACCCCTATTCGTGCCACACAACCAGCCGGGCCAAACTCAAGAATGAGTCACACACATGGTTTCGTTTGTTTTTCACCTTTTCGACCCCGACATAATTTCTTATTGAACACCCTGCATACAACAATCCCGTACGCCAGAGTTAGTCTAGCATGGATTGGCGTGTTCCGAGAGTGTACCGCGATAGGCTTCACCTTTGTTTCGATTTATTACTTCTGCGTGTCGCTTGTCCTTCTTGTCTCCACTTGAACATCCTCGGCCGAGACGAACTACCTTTCTCTCTAATTCGCCAATTCCCTTAATTTTTTTTCTCAAGCCACACACTTGCCAATGTGCTGTAGCGATAAGCTGTCTTCCAATCAGAGAAGAGCAGAGAGTGATATGCTGAGGAAGAGTTTTGTTTGTTTTCGGGGCACTTGTTCACTCTTGGTAGGTTGCTTCACTCTGTCTATAGGATATCACTTGTTCCCAAATCAAACTCCGAAAATCAAGCGCCGTATGGCTGAATATAGCTATATTACTTTTTCCACACCACCTGCGATCTGCCTGCAATCTGCCGGATCACCTGTGATCAACTGAGGGATCACCTACCGCCGTCTACAGTATCTGTCCGCACTCTACTGCCATATCTCTCTGGGGTACTCAAAATTAATGCAATAAATTAAAACAATTAAACATCTAAACGGAATCGCTCTCGACGGCCTCCTTGACACTGGCGGGTCGCGGAGTCTGGACGTTGGGGGTGACGCCCATGCCGTTGGGGTTCTGGCCATTCAGATCCATCACTCCTCCATGCTCCTCCCAGTCAAAGGCAAACTCGCCAATCTGGGCCATGTCGGTGCCCAGCATCTCGTCCTCCTCGCTCATTCGAACGTGCAGGTAGGGAATGTGGTTCATGATGAAGAGAATCAGCGAAGACACGGCAAACGAGTAGCCGAGGGTAGCGCTGGCTCCAGCGAGCTGGTAGGGCAGCTGCACCCAGTGGTGGTTGAGCCATCCGCCCTTGATCTCGGTGGCACCGTCCAGATGGGCAATGTAGTCGGCAGCGAAAAAGGCGGTCAGAATGGAGCCCACAAAGCCTCCAACGCCGTGCAGAGCAAACACATCAAGACCGTCGTCGATTCTGAGCAGGTTCTTGAGATCGCCAGCGACGTTGGCAAAGAAGGCGGTGATGATGCCGATGGGCACGGCAGACCAGATGGGCACGAATCCGGCTGCGGGAGTGATGCCCACAAGACCGGCAATGGCGCCCGAGCAGAGGCCCACGGTGGACCACTTTCGGTCCTTTCGGAAGAAGTCGACGCACATCCAGGCGAGAGCTCCGCAGGCAGCAGCGAGGTTGGTGTTGGCGGCGGCGTAGAAGCCTCGGATGGAGGCGTTTCCAGAAGAGCCACCGTTGAATCCGTACCATCCAAACCAGAGGAGAACGGTTCCAAGAACAACAGAAGTGACCGAAGAGGGCTTGTAGTGGGGCATCTTGGTGGCTGCGGGGTCTCGTCGCTTTCCGCACATGAGCGCGTAGGCCAGAGCACCGGCTCCAGACGACATGTGGACAGGTCCTCCGCCAGCGAAATCCAGACCTCCGAGCTCGGCCAGCCATCCGGAGGGGTTCCAGGTCCAGCAGGCAATGGGAGAGTAGACCACGGTCATCCAGATGAAGAGATAGACCATCATGGGGCCCAGCCGAGCTCGCTCGTGGGCTCCGCCAATCATGAGCATGCCGGTGATGCAGGCAAACATGCCCTGGTAGAACATGTAGAGAATGTCAGGAACGGCAGCAGAGCCCACCGAGGGAGCGGCCAGCACGTTCATCAGACCAAAGTTGTCCATTGTGCCGATAAACTTGCCTGCCTTGTGAGAAAAGGCCAGGGTGTAGCCCCAGAAAAACCACTCGAAGGTGACTAGCGAGCAGGCCATGATGGAGGCCCACAGTAGCGACAGAGCGTGGTGTTTTCGCGACATGCCGGAGTAGAGCAGTCCGACTCCGGGAATCATGATCCAGACCAGAGCCGACGAGGTCATGATCCAGACCATGTCTGCTCCCAGAAAGGGAACGTTGAGGTCCTGGGTGAGCGAGTCACCGCCATTGCCTGTTGTGGGGAGAGGAGCTTGGGTACTGGTCGCGTCAGCCATGGGTAGTGTGAGTGTGCCTTGAGGCTGGAAGCTGCCGCCCTGTCTATATATATAGATATCGTTTTTTTTTTCTGCTTCCGGTTCTCGTTCAGGGCTTTAGCTCACTTTGACTTTGAAACTCGCTAATCACGTTTGGGCTAATTTCAGAAATAGCGTTCGCATTAGGCTCTGCATGCACTACTCCTTATCTCTGATATGAATCGCCCAGACCCAATCACACGCAGGTAAACTGAGTTTGTAAAGCTGGTAGGATAGATAAGGCACGAAAACGAGCAGTGAGCGCTCCAAAGAAAAAAACGACAGGCTGAACTGACAGTACAGATGTAGATCGAGGCGAGTGCCGAGCAGTGTCGCTAACACTTGGCTAGCATATCACACGCCAGGATCTGCTTGGCTGCTGTAGTGGGATGGACGGCTCTTGGCTGGAGATGTGTATCCATTTAGCCAGCTGTGTGTGTGAGCCAACATTGGTGGTGCTGCAGTATTGTCGCAGCGCTGTAACATTTTGTAACAAACCACCAGTCACGACATCTGGCCGTTTTCTATCTGTCCCAATTCAGCTCTCTGCAGACACCCATTGGTCGAGATAAGCTAGCTAGTGGCGGCCTCTTTTTTCAGCTTTTTTTTTTTCTCAACTCCTTGCTCTAACTATAATACGACAGCTATAACGATTTGCAAAACTTAACTACACAAAGTGCATGGCCAGAGCGGGGGCGACAACAAGGAAAACGCCCATCACCATGGGGCTGATTCGCGCGAGAGTGGCGGTATTAGCCTGTTCGGGTGCAGATCCTACAGGCTGGGCCACAGTAGATGCAGATGCAACCGGGGGAACCAGGCTGGCAATTGCTTGGGTAGTGGTGGTAGTAGAGTGGACCTGAGCACTGGAGCTACCGGCCTTGGAGCTAGCCTCGGCGACTGTCTCGGTGACGACCTTGGTCTCCCCAGACTGGGCCTTGGACTTGGAACCAACCTCTGACTCAGCATGGGTCACCGACACCGTCTGGGTTTGAGGCGTTTGCACACTCGAAAGCTTTAGACTTCCATTTGTCTCAGAATGGCACTTTTCACAATCAGTCTTGGTAGCAGTAGAGGTAGATGTCTCGGCGTGCACAATCGTCTTGGTCTCGGCGTCGGTAACAACAGTGGTCTTGGCAGAGACAAGGGTGGTATGGGCTGCAGAGCCCGAAGAAGAGCCGGAAGCAGTAGAAGAAGCAACAGCAGAGGTGTTAACTCCGAGAGAAGTCTCCCCAATGATCGACGAAGCAACTTCCTCTTTAATGTTACACTTCCTGTCCTTGAACAAGGTCTGCTTGTCAACCCGGGTATTGTTCTCGGAAAAGACAAACTCGTGAGACAAGTGCGAACAGTTATGGACAGTGAACAGCGACCAGCCGTAAGCTCCCTCGAGCTCGTATCCAATGTAGTCGTGGCCGAGGTGCTCGGCGGGATCAAGACCGTCGTAGTGACCAGCAGCACCGTTGACAATGTACCAGGGGGAAGAGGGGTTGTTCAGACCGTTGGGATCAATGACACCCTTAGCAATGGGGTGCATTCGGTTGTAAAGATGCACATGGCCAGTCAGGTAGAGATCGACATTGTACTCGACAAAAATATCCTCAAACGCATTCTGGCACTTGGTGCATACGTTCTTGCCCTTGGCATCGACGTACCAGGGTCGGTGACCAGAGACAATGACCCAGGGAGTCTTTTCTCGGTCAACCTTGGCCAGGTCGGCTCGGAGCCAAGCCAGCTGCTCACCAGGCGCTCCAAACTCGCCAGATCGCATACCAGTGGACGAGGGAGCATCCTCAAAGTCGGTTTCAGTGTTGATGGAGACGTAATGAACAAGACCGTAGTCAAAAGAGTACCACATGGGGCCAACACCTCCAGACTCTTCGGAAGGCATTCGGAAGTGCTCTCGCAGTCCAGTGAAGTTAGTCTGGCCCTCGAAACAAATGTCGGCAGTGTAGGTGATGTTGTTGGCCTTGTCGGAGGTTCCACCGTTGTCACAGTTGGCCTCGTGGTTACCAGGCGACACCATGTACTGCTTGTAGGCAGTGATCTCCTCCATCTGCTGGTAGTAAGTGTTGAGCAAAGCCTCGTAGACGTACACACCCTCCTCGATAGAAGTTCGGGGAAGGTAGCCTCCGATCTGCTCCTTAAGCCAGTAGTCGGAGTAGGCAATGTCTCCGGGGTGCAACAGGAAGTCGTAGTTGTCAAACTCGTCGAGAAGCGAGTCAATGGTGTTCTTCTCGCCCTCCTTGAGAGGGTAAGCGGCTCCCTTTCCTACCCAGGTACTGAGGCCGTACTCACCCATCACACCGAGATCAATGGCAGCGGCAAACTGAAACTCCTTGTTGGTACCGGGAGCAATGGCGGTCTTGAAGTGCTTGGCCGTGGAAGCATCTGCACCCTCCACTCGGTAATAGTAGACTGTGTCGGGCTGCAGTCCTTCCAGCAGAACGTGGTGGTTCCAGGTCGTAGAGGTGGCGTAGGTAGTGGACTTTCCAGAGGCCGACTTGCTGAGGTTGTCGGGATCAAGGCCGTATCGCAGAGTGGGCTCGCCACTGATCTGACCATAAGTGTTCCAAGAAACCGCAGCAGACTCTCCAGCCTTGGATCCAGCAAAAGCAATACGGAACTGAACAGGCTCCAGAATGTTGGCGGGGACAGGGTTTTCAACCTTGGGGATGGCTGCAGCAGGAGTCACAAGAACACCAATAGCCAAGGCGGCGGCCAGGAGTGTGGCAGCTGTGAATTTCATCTAGATGGCGGGCAGTTGGTGAGCTGGCGCATGTCGGCAAGGGCTGTTATATATGATCGGCGGTTGTGACATCTAGCCAAGCCCCACACTTTTTCTGAGACGCTCCCCCATGGCTCGTATTCGTATTTTTCATTAGAGACTGAGGATCTCGACCATATGGAGGAGCGACAAAGGGATATTGGCGTAGGTAATGGGTTATGAGAGACCTATGATTGGACAAGATCGACTTGTTGACGCCAAGAATGCACAGATTGACGTTTTTGGAGTCTGTGCTAGTGACCCCAATTACTCTGTTTGGACGGCAGTTTCCGACGGATGCCAATGGAGACGGCTTTCTGGGGGCACGTGGCTGTCGGGTCTGCAGGGGCGGTAACTATATTACCGAAAGTCAATTGTGGAGTTCGGCGTACAAAGTGCAAGCCAAGAGAATACTTACCTGATAACGAGCTGATTGGGACAAGATAAAAAAAAAGAGTATTCTTGGACGCTGGGAGACTGTTGCTTGGCCCAAATCTCAGTTAAAGTGGGCGCACAAATGGTCCAGGAACTAAACCAGAAGGAAGGGCTCTCCACTAGGGTCCCTAAGTTTAGCTCATTTTTTAGTGTGGCTGTGAAACTGAATTTGGCGTTTCAGTGGTGTCGGCGTCGGAATGTCAGACAGATGATTGGTGGTGAAGGCCTGTCAGGAAACGTGCCGGCGGTTAAGCCGTAAACTGTTGTCGTGGTTGTTTTGTAAAAAGATGTTTGTGTAAGAGGTCAAGTTGCAAAGGGTTGGTCTTGTCTGAGCTGTTCGATACAGTGCAACTTGACGTATCAGGCACGCTGTGTGCTCAATAGGGTAACTGGATGGTGGAGCATAATTTATTATTTATTCTTTTTTTTAATGTAGCTCGTCAAATCTGTAAGCAGCAGGAAAGAGACGAAATACATCACTTTCGTGGGGAACAGACGGCCAAACGTTGCTCCTGATAGACGTGCGGCTTTGCAGCCCGTTTGACGCTTCCTGCACGGGCTCTTGCAGAATCAGGAGCGGCAACAGTCCACTAGAGTGATAGACGCATCTAGCTGCTTACTTGGGCCATGTGTGCAGATAACATGCAAACGATAGTCGGGAAGGAAGTGGGACATCATCTCTCTTTATATACTTTTTAGGATGGGCCATTACTAAGCGAGTGGTGCCCTGATTTTTGGAACGAATGCACTCTTTGATATTTACACATCTCTTACTCAGCCCTTTTTTTTTATCTGCATTCTTTGCTAAAAGTGGTGTTTCAAGAAACTAACCTCTTCTGAAGATGACATCACCCCAAGGAGGCTAGAAGACGCAATTTTGGCACTAGAACGAAATTTGAAGTTGAGTCTAGTGAAGAATGTCTTGGTTTTTATTTTGGTGTTGTTTGATTTCTCAGAGCTTCACCAAGGAAGATCTCATTGTCAAATTTCTGCTCTTCACTTTCAATCGATTCCTGGCTGTCGGACTCCTAAGGACAAGTGAAAACTAGTGACTTTCCTGAGGTTCCAAAATGTGTGACAGTCATCTCACGGTCTTAACATCTTTTTGTTGGTAATACAAGACTGTTTATAATCACTCACATCTGTTACTGTTCATGCAAGGATAGCTCTTTTTGAAAAAGTCACGTTTTATTATCAGTCAGGATCTCAGAATTAAGATAAAGAATGTACTATAGCTCTCAGTCAGGAGAGGCTTCTGGAGACACTGTTGGGTTTCAGTCTCCTACTCAGTACGCCAGAAATGGATGTTTCTTACTGTGGTGTAAGTCTTGTTTGATTGTTCCTTTTGACAATGACTTGCCACAATCCCATAAAATGTCACATGAAATACACCTCGGCCTGTGCGGCTGTGTGAATTAGAAAACTAGTTTATTTTGCATTAGCACCATTATTTAGCGTGAGAACGAACACCCTTGGAAAGGCTCTTAGACACCTGTCAACTTGAGCACGAACACTTTGTACCAAAAGATGGCAGTACCAGAATGATCAGACGGAGATTTGGAGAAGAATGCACTCTTTGATTTTCTCATATCTCAATCACATGGAGTTGAAACCCACCCCTTGCCCCCCACGATCTTGGTTGCAGTCTAAACTTTTTTTTCATGCAAATGTGCCTTCCAGATACGACCAGTTCCTCCGTATATTTGCTTTTTCTCCTAGACACTGCATGTTGGTCTTGTGGGGGGGTTTTTGTTTGTTTTCTCAAGAATATGAGGTTCTGTCACATTCAGTTTCCGAGGCTTGTCACAGTATTGATTCATATGGACGATCTTCTTCCACTTGAGACCACCAAACGGTGCCGATTCAGCCGTTTCATTTTCACCCGTTTGATCGACGATATGGTTAATGTTGGGAATGAGTTATAAGGGTTTGTCTCAAAACAGCACAGTGTGGATTAGAAAGAGGTGTTAGAAAAGGACGTTGTAGCATTGGATTCTGGAGCAAATTGTGAAGAAGAAAAAAACAACTCTGGAATTGAAATAATATCGCCTACATTGTTTTTAAATGAGTCATTGGGGTGACATTGTAGAGTTCTTTCTTGGTATTGCGGTTGATGGCTGCAAAACCCAAAATTGCTTTTTGTCCCGAAGCTGGGTGAAGAAATGGATATTATCATATACGACCAAAAGGGCAATTTTCTCCCTGGTAAACCGTGTGTTGGAGTTGTCGTTTTCGCGTTCAGGCCCCTTTTGGCACTGGTGACTGTCCCTGGAGAGAGCATCAGAACGCTTCAAAAATAGCTGCACAACTCAAAATGGTAGTTGACCCAGGAAATCTTACATCCAGACGAACTCACTCTTAATTTCATTCAATGCAGTGGCAACTCTCTCTCTCTTTCTCTCTCTCTCTCTCTCTCTCTCTCTCTCTCTCTCTCTCTCTCTCTTTCTGCCAGATTTGGACCAGATCACTTTTCGACATTCCCTCCTACAAGGTACAGAGTACCCCACATTGAGAGATAATAATTCTCACTTCCAGGGACGTATCGATCGCGTGACAGGTGTCAAACGACAATACGGGATCCAGCTATTGACATCTTGGACCCACATTGACTTGCTGCCCGAGAGAAAGCACAAAAACCCGCTAATTACCTATAACACCTCGTGCTAATCACGTTTTTTCGCCTCATAACCATCGCGGATACTTGGTTCGAATGGGGGAACTGCATTCTTCTTTTTACCCTTCTTCATTAAATCGTATTCGCTTGTTCTTTGAGTTTTTCGTCAAGGTACCACCCTTACTTCCTGCAGTGTCGGAAGAGCATCCACAGTTGAAGGTTATCTCTGGATGAGATATTAAGACGGGTATTTTAAAGGGTCCCCGTAGCTGTTGTGGGAATTCTGAAAAGTGCGTTCGGCTCCAAATTTCATTCTGAGTACAACGGTGTCATTCACTTTTCAATTCCATTTGAATTCAGCCGTTTGCTGTGTACTATTTCAGCAATGATAGCTTATACTTCATTGTAGATCATGTGCATTCGGAGTGATACACCTTGTTGAGTATATATATGCTTCAAAGCAAAAGGATATGTCGACACTGTCCTAAATCGGATATTGTAGGTTGATCAAAAATGTAAACGTGTGACTCACTTGTGTTTCTGTAGAATTGATAGCGATATGGCTATTGGTCAAGGGTGTGTTGACAGATGTTTTTTCTGGTTTTCTGATGGGCAAACTTCAACTACAGCTACTTTTACCCCTCAGCAATCTCTCTCCAGTCTCACCACGGCCTCACCATCGCGGCTAACTCTAGTTGAAACCGTTTTACATGAAATTGACAAAGACAGATGGCTGAGACACCGTCTTGGGACTTTTGCCATTGTAGCTGGCGATGGGAGGGGATTATTGGAAATCTGAAAAGTGCATTCGTCTTGAAATCTGATTCTCGTCAAGAGAGTATGTTGTTTTCTTCTTTCAAACACAGACAAGGAGTCTTGGCGTATGCCATTGAATTTTCAAGCTTCGGACAGACACTACAAGTGCAGAGTAAGATGCAGAATTGTAACACTATGCAAGGTGCAGAAAACATGAAGTCCCCCCTTGGTTTTGGGGGGAAAGAGGCGGAATAAGAAAATATCCAAAGATGGAGATTTGTATATATATATATTCAAAGAGTGAGTTGCATTGCCAGCAACACGCGCCTGCTTCTACAAACAGCCACAATGATCGACTACGACGTCATACCTGGAACCATCCAGTTGGTTGATCTGAAAGGAGATCCAGACTACAATGCTGTTGACCACGAGATTGTTTTAGTTCCCACTCCTTCAGCAGACCCCGATGACCCTCTCAACTGGTCTCGACGACGAAAGTATCTGTCCATGTTCTGTATGGTACTCTATACTCTTGGAGTTGGAGTTCCTACAGCTTCGATTTTCTCTGTTCTTCTGCCAATCTCTGAACAGACAAACCTGTCGCTCGCGGACCTCAACGAAGGTACCGGATACATGTTTCTGATGCTCGGAATCGGCTGTTTGTTTTGGCAGCCCATTGCCCTTCAATTTGGAAAGAGACCAGTGTACCTGATTTCCATTCTAGGCACCATGGCAGTTCAGATTTGGGCTCCCTACACCAAAACCAACGGTCAGTGGATTGGCCACAAAATCTTGCAGGGCTTTCTGGGTGCTCCCATCGAGTCTTTGTGCGAAGTGACCGTGTCGGATATCTGGTTTGAGCACGAGCGAGGGTCCTGGATGGGTCTGTATGCCTTTATCATGCTGTTTGGCTCTTTCATGGCTCCGTTTTTCGGAGGATTCATCACCCAGGGTATGGACTGGAAGTGGGTGCTCTTCTGGGGCGCCATTTTCGACGCCATTGTCTTTGTTTTTCTGTTTCTGTTCTTTGAAGAAACCAACTACTCGCGAAAGACAGATTTGCAGAGAGAGTTTGTCGAGAGTGAAATGCTGAAAGTGGGCAGCGATGTGGAGGAGAAACGAGTGGAGTTCACTCAGAATCCGTTTGAAGACGACGCCAACCGCACCAAAAAGACATTTTCCCAAAAACTCAAGCTTTTCGACAAACCTCGGCCCAACATGCTCTGGACAATGGTCAAGCGTCCCATCATCATTCTTTTTTCGTTTCCCCCGGTCATTTACGCGGGTTTTCTGTACGGAACCGGACTCATTTGGTTTTCCGTTCTCAATGCCACCGCTTCCAAAATTCTGTCGGAGCCACCTTACAACTTCAAGCCCTCAATGGTCGGTGTCACCTACCTCTGTCCCACGATCATCACGGCCATTGTGGCTTGGTACGGCGGCTATCTCGGCGACAAACTGCGAATCTGGATGGCGAAACGAAACGGCGGCGTTTCAGAGGCCGAAGACCGTCTGTGGCTGCTGTCTCTCTATCTGGTCATGTGTCCTGCTGGTCTCATTATCTGGGGAGTAGGAGCAGCCCACGAGATTCACTGGTTTGGACTGGTGATGGGTCTGGGAATCACTGGCGGATTTGGAGTCCTGGCAGGTCTCTGTTCGGTGAATTACGCCGTGGACTGCTACAGAGAAATGGCTTCGGAATCAATGGTGCCTCTGATTCTCATTCGTAACTGCATGGGTTTCGGAATGGGATACGCCATCACTCCGTGGCTCACAAACGAGGGACTGCAGCGGTGTTTCGGAGAAGCTGCGGGAGTTTCCGTGTTTGCCATTGGCATGTTTCTCTTTATGATTGCGTTTGGCAAAAAGTTCCGAATCGCCACGCGAAAGCGATACTGGAAGTTTGTCCAGGAGAGTATTGAGAACGACATGGCTCACTAAGGATTTGCGACGCAACTATATTTAACAAGTAAAAGTAATACAATAAAAACCACTGAGATAATTTCATGATATTGTATTTGTTTAATTTTTGAGAAAATGCATTCGAATAAATGACTTATCGATCGATAGTATCTTGAGTTCACTGTCGGTCTATATGCATCTCGTTTAACTCCCACAAGTATGAAAATACTCTCAGTGAGTCGAGTGTACCCACCTCATCTGACCCATCTCACTAATAAAAACAACTTTCTGATATTGAGAAATATACATAGATGAGTAAAACATTGAAAAACATCATCTCCTAACGATTAACTCAAGAATACCTCCCCATCTAGTACGTACACAATAAATGATCTCCTTCTCAAATCAACAACCAGAAAAAGCTTAAATATTATCGCTGCAAAAAGTTTCTGATTTAGACTTTGTTAAATTTCAGGGAAAAAAAAACGAATAGCTGATCCAACAAAACACACCCACAACACCATGACTAATGACCCAAAGCCCTCTGCCGAGTCGTTTCCCAAGCGACACAAGCCCGACAAGCCCAAGGAGTACTCCTATCTCCGATGCGAGTACAAACTCCCCCACAAAAACCACCGACAATGTCATATGCAGCGAAAAGCCGAAGAAAAATACTGTGCTCAACATGTGCTGCTAGAGAAGGATATCTACGTCGGAAGAGAACGGGTGGTGTGTCCTGTTGATCCCGGACACACCGTTTGGGCCGATGAGCTGTCTCAACACATGTACAAGTGCAACAAGGTGAAGGAAAGAACCCAGAAGGAGAGAGAGAGCTGGCACCGAGATAACATGAATATCAGCAATCCCACGGAAAAGGCGTGTTCCGGAAAGAAATCCGACCTGACTGTCGACTACAAAAAGTGGATACCTATTGTGGAGACTGCGTTTGGGGCGGTTGAAGAGGTTCCGGTCGAAATCTTGCATCACGAAAAAGGTCTGGCTAAACGAATGACTGAGATTCAAAACAAGAAGCATGCCCTCCAGCAGGCGTCTCTGATCGCGCACATGGAGAAAACCGGACTTTTGAAGACGTCCAGTCGAGTTTTGGAGTTTGGAGCAGGCCGAGCAGAGTTGTCTCGATACATCAACTATGCAATCTGTTCCGAGCGTGCTGAAGACGACAAGACAGCCGTCAACTACCTCTTCATCGACAGAGCTCTGGCTCGAATGAAAATGGACGGAAAGCTGATGAAAGATACCAAGGAGGACTTTCCCGAGCAGCCTCTTCCGTTGATCAAACGGCTCAAAATGGACATTAAGGACCTGCTTTTGGACGGAGTGCCCACCGAGGGCCCCTACGACGCCAACCTGGTTGTCTCGAAGCATCTGTGTGGCTGTGCAACCGATTTGACCCTCCAGTGTCTCATGAACAGTTCGGTTTTCCAATCCAGCGAGAAACCAGCGGCTCTGGTGATTGCTCTGTGTTGCAGACAGATTTGCAACGTCCAAATGTACCCCTCAGACGGACTTCAGTGGATTCGGGAGCTTGGTTTTGACGATGATGGGTTTGCCGCTCTCACCAGAATGACTTCGTGGGTTCTGTGTGGAGAGCGACCTAAGAAGGAGGAGAGCGAAGAAGATGCCGAAAAGCAAGACGAAGGTGACAAAACCGACGAGTCTGCCACTACAACCGGACATCCCTCCGGACTTGATTCGGAAACAAGAAAGGCCATTGGAATCAAGTGTCGACGAATTCTGGACCAGGGACGACTCATTGCGCTCAGAAAGCAGGGTCTCGATGCCAAGCTTGTCCAGTACACGGAAATGAGCATTTCTCCGGAAAATGTTTGCTTGATTGTGAAGAAATAGACAGATGGAGAATAGATGGATAGTTATAGAGGTGCGTTGTAAAGATGGTCGTCATGTGTAACACGGATACTCGACTTACCAGGTATTGAGCGGTACCATTGGAATCAGCGCGACATTTTGAACAAGATGCACTCCTCAGAATCTCAAAAGCTCACGAGAATACTCCATTTCATATGTCCCCATTTACATCATCGTTATACGTCTACCCACCTAATCGGGGTGCATATAAAACCTTAATTAACCACGTGGACATTAGTCTTTCCTCCTAACCACAACTTTTTGGAAAAAACAAGACGGCACTTACAACCCCCAATTGAAGAGATAATGAGCTAGAGGCTGCATTTGAGACCACATCCAACCGTTCAAATGCTCGCTATCGTCTTTCTCGCCACTCTGGTGGCCCCAGTGGTCGCCTGGAACACCTCCATCACAGACACACTTTACCCCCCAAATGTGCCCATAAAACCGTACTCAAAAGGGTACCAACTACCGCTAGGAACTCGCCACAAGACTCCCACTGCGTCCATCTACGGCGGATACAACTACTGCTCCATGCCACATCCTCATATGGCCACGTATGAGCTTCCTGACGCCATTCTTAACGGTTCCGTGTCGGCAACTTTGGCTGGCCTCACATACATCCAAAGACACCAGAAACGAACGTCTTACCACACGTACGAGGAAGAGGACGTGTCATATGACTGCTCTCAGCTTGTTCCGTTTGTTTTCGGAGAAAACAGGGACTCTACTGGGCTTTTAAATGCTGCCATTCCTGTCCACGATCAGGTGTACACTCCCGACACAAATCCCTACGTGAGCTCCGGATACGTACCCCACGGAAGTTGCCAGTTTCCTCAGCTGACCATTGGGGGACTGGAGGATGGATTCCAGCACGGCAGAGATCTCTGGGCTGTGTATGGAGAGTATCTGGGTCTCATTCCGTCCGTACCCACTACAGACAGTGTGTGGTTCCGTCGTTCAAATAAAGATCTCACCGGTCAAACTGCGGGAGGAGTGCTACGTGGTATATGGCCTGACCACCAGGAGACTCTTTCTATCCATCAACAGAGAGCCGAAGTCGATACGATAGGATCGAAATATCCATGTGCTAAACGCGACAAGCTCAAGAAGGATATCAAGAAAAGCCAGAAATGGAAAGAACATGATGAGCTCATGGGGGAAGTCATTGATGATTTGCACGAGACCGTCTTTGGTGATTCAGAGTACAGATACAGCAAATGGAGTGACACTTTTCAGTCACGGCTGTGCAACGGATATCCTCTTCCATGTGGTTCAAACTCCACTTCCAAGTGTGTATCAGAAGATGATGCTGCCCAGATTTTCTCTGGCGAGGATTGGGAGTTTTACTACCTGTACATTGCTGATCCAAATGCACAGGAGTATGCCAAATTGAAAGTGGGGCTTTTGGTGGGGGAAATCATTCAGCAATTGAGGGATACAGTGGGTGGAAAGTCCAATGTCACTTATCGACACTATTTTGCCCACGATGGAGATGTTGCTCCCATGGCAACCACCTTGGGTTTATCGACGATGAAGCAGCCAGGAATGGCAATCAATATTTCCGTTGAGCTCTGGGCTATTGAAGGTAATGACAACAGCCATGTTGAGGGTGAGCAACACAATATGGGGAATTGGCAATCAGAGTACTATGTTCGTGTTCTTTGGGCTGGTGCTCCTATTCGGTCAAGTCTGGGAAATTTGGACTGGATCAAGTTTGAGGAATTTGTGGATCTTTGGAGTGACTTTGTTCCAAAAGATATAGTTGAGGAATGCAAGGTGTAGTTTACACCTGATGTCACATCGAACGAATGGCTGCTTCACGACATCCATTGAAGGAACATACCAGGTGCACCATCAAGGTACCGACATCCAATATCCCTGAGGCTAGCGAAAGCTTGGTGTGTGCCAAGCCAATATCGCCAGTCATTACAACTCAATCATGCCAATTCAAAGGTTTGGTCATTTTTATAGAATTTTCTTTTTACTGTTTGGGCAAGTCTTTCGTTTTTGAGCAATTTGGATGCCTCGAGAAATCTCATGACCGTTTGTTTCAAGCTTAAAGGTTGATAAAATGAGGTCTTTTTTGAGAATCCATCACCAGCCCAAATCTCGTTTTATCAGATGAAAATCTGATTGCAATTCACCTGACTAATCTAGCCTTTGTTGCTGCCCGTTTATGACAACTCTGAGGCTGTCTGGGCTGCTTCAACTAGTGTCTTACTGATGGACGTATGACCGTTGAGGATTCAAACATGTGTGAGTGGTGCAGGGTCCATCGAAGTTTATTCGTTCATGCCTTTGGGTGGGCAGACGTTTGGAGTTGTTCCGATGGAGACAGATTGATATGGGTTATACAAGTTCTGAAAGGTGCATACTCAGCAGAAGCCAATTGGGAAGGTAGTGGTACATTCCGCATATGAACAAGTCATCTGAAAAGTCGATTTCAAGTGTGCTTTCATCACTCTTCACTCTGAGACAGCTCAGACACGTATCTGAACTTTGGAGAAATCTGAACATGATCGTATCAACCTGAATATGAAAGCTACAACCAGACGAAAAAGAGATTTGAATTAAAGTGAAACATGTCTATCCAATTGACATGTTATAACTGCAGTGAAATGCCGTTCCCCGTAACTGTCATGGTTCCTCGAATACGGTTCCTCCCAATATACGACATTGTCGAGGACTGCTCAAAGAGAGGTACAGGGTTCAAGGCATCCATAACAGAGGACTATAATGAGTCTCAGTTCATCGCTAGAACAACTTGAATAGTACCATTCGGCTCCTAATCGTCTCCTAAACACACTGGTACTATCAGATACCGGTTTTCAAAGCCACAAAAAGCGTTGAGATCGTCAACTTACGACTATATTAGTTACGTTCCTCACAGTTACGTCAAACTCAATCAACCAATAAAGTTCGTCCACATTGGTCTCATGCATGTCTGTCCCTGCACGTACCTTTTGGATAAATGTATATGAGAGAAGTCAGTCCTTTGCCAGCCGGTTTCTTCCAGATATCAAAGCTGCAACAACACAAAAAGCCGCCGCAATGATTGCCCAGGTGATCCTCTCCATGGCCACCCTCGCTCTGGCCTGGGACAACAAGACCATTGACTCATTCTACCCCAATCTCACCGACCCCTCAGTTGTGCTCAATGGCTCATACAGCGCTATTCCTGCTGGAGGATCTGGTGGAACGCCTGACACAGACAGCTACGGAGAATACAACTACTGCTCCATGCCCCATCCTCGGGACGACACATATGAGCTTCCTGCTCAGAAAAACGTGCAGATTGTGGCCCTGACTTACGTGCAGCGTCACCAGAAGAGAACGGCTTACCACACATTTCCTGAGGGAGAAGACATTTCTTACGCGTGCTCGGACTTTCTGCCTTTTCTTTTTGGCGCGCCTGCCAACAGAGCGACACAAAGAGACCCTGTGCAGGTGTACGCCTCTACCTACTCGGACCGACTGGTGAACCCCTTTTCCACAACCCACGACCCAGACACGTCCTGCCAGTTCCCCCAGCTGACCTCCGGCGGATTTGCCGACGGAATCACCCACGGAAGAGACCTCTGGGCCGTTTACGGTGACCGATTGGGCCTGCTGCCTAAATACCCCACCGCAGACACTGTGTGGCTGCGGTCCTCAACCAAGGCGCTAACCCAGCAGTCTGCAGGTGGCGTTCTGCGCGGTCTGTGGCCCTACCTTCGTGACACCCTTCCTCTTCACCAGCAGGACGAGCAGATTGATTCCATTGGATCCAACTTCCCCTGTCCCCAGCGAGACGCCTACGATGCTGCCTGGAGAACCACAGACGAGTGGAAGAAGCACATGCAGGTGCTGAGCCCTCTGCAGGCCAAGCTGCAGAAGGAGTTCCACACTAACGTGTCCGACTGGAACGTTGACTGGGACCACTACAACGACAACTTCCAGGCGCGAATCTGCAACGGCTACCCTCTGCCCGAGTCTGTGGACGACAAGACCGCCAACACCGTGTTCACCGCCGGAGACTGGGAGTACAACTACCACTACGTGACACAAAAGAACGCCACCGATTACATCCGACTCAAGACTGGAGTTTTCATCGGCGAGCTAGTGTCTCAGCTCCAGCAGGTGGTCAACGGTACCTCTGGCGTCAAGTACCACCATGTCTTTGCCCACGACGGTGACGTGGCTCCCCTGACCGCTTCTCTTGGTATCAAGACTCTTCGATGGCCTGGCATGGGCTCCAACGTTGCTCTCGAGCTGTGGAAGAGCAACGATGACAACGAGCATTACATTCGGGTTCTGTACTCTGGTCAGCCCATTCGGTCCAACCTCGGCGATTTGTCGTGGATCAAGTTTGACGACTTTGTTGGAAAGTGGACCAACCAGTCTGTTCCTCGAGATGTGTTTTCCGAGTGCAAGGTGAAGAAGTGAAGTTATGGCTTTTGACGACTAACTATTATTTTCTATCGTATCTCCAGAATATCATTTTAGAGAATAATACACTTTTCTGATATCAATAGCCGAAACCAGGCAAGTATATGGGATTCAGGTTTATTGAAGATTTTTTCACCTGACGCTTGACTGTTACAGAAATTAGTGGAATCATCATCGCAAAGACGACACAAAAACATTGATCTATAGCCAATTGCAATTGGACAACTATTGGCCACGTTCAGTTGAGTCAGGATCAGTACTGTCCCATGGATGCATCTATCTACAGTACGTACATGCTTAGACTATATGCTCTTTATTTCGATGCATAATCGTTCATACGAAAGAGTGTCAAAAAAACATACAAGCCAGCTAAACGGAGATCACAATTGAGCCACGGAGAAACCGCACACACACCAAACACTATCACCTATTCTATTACTAATACTAATTTTCTTAGATTCTTAGATCTTCTCCTCCTGGATACCGTGCTTCCAGAAGATGAGGTAAGGAGTAGTACCGTCCTCTCGGTAGTTGAGGAGGGCGACCATTCCATCGGGGTCCATGGACTCACCAGTGTAGAAGTCGTAGTCCTTGAAGTTGGCGACAATCTTCTTGGCGTAAGCCTGGGCTCCCTTCTCGAAGGTCTCGACCTCATCGGGCTTGTGCTCGGCGAGGTAGGCCTTGACAGCCTTCATGTAACCCTTGAGGTAGGTGAGGTAAGACTTCTTGTCGAAACCAGTGGACTGGAGTCGGAAAGAGTGAACGACGTTGTTGACGGTCTGGACATCGGAATCGGGTCCGTCCTCGGCGTCCTCGGCGGAGGGGTTGGCTCCAATGTCGACGTCACCATCGGCAACCTGGATCATGGCACAGTCGACCTCGTAGATAACGCTGTCAACAAGCTTGGGCTCGAAAGCATCGGAGCAGAGCTCATCGTTGGAAAGGACGTCCTAGAATGTTAGTGGGTGTGTCATTGCGGGTGTAATTGTGGCTGTGCCGGCGCGCCGCGGCTGCTCTATCGCAGTTGTACTCACCTTGAAGATAATCATTGTGTGGTCTGTAAAGAGATGTGTACGGAGGGAGAAGGGTTTTTTTTTTTCAGACCTGCAAAAACTTTCAGCCTGGGCTAGGGTTTGTAGCCACTTTTGACGGAAAAAAGTTTAGAGGCAATCAAAACGCCGCATGGGTCGATAGAAGCGGCGGTTGGGGGAATGCTGGCTGTGGATGAGCGCACGCAGAGAGACTGGGGCTGGAACTGCCGCGTTTGCTAACCACACTGGTTGTGTAACTCTTCTGCTTCCATAAATCTCATTGTTGGGTCAAATGCCACGTTAAACTTTAGCCACGTGCAAAAATGTGTGCAGGTGGCTGGTGGCTATGGACTTTTTTGAAACTAGTATTTTTGGGCAGAAAAAGACAGGAAATGGCGATTATCGGGAGCGGCGATGGCTCTGGAGGGCTGTAATCGATCACTCACTGTCCAGACCAGACATTAGTAGCGTCTCAAAATTCGCTGTTTGGTAATGAACATGCGTTCATGTCAAAAAAAGATATAGACTTTCGATTGGCCTCGAATATATTTTTGTTACCCTGAGCTGACGTTGATACCTCTCAAAAGGGGGTTTCAGGAGAGATATCAGAGATTCTGAAAAGTGCATTCGTCTCAAATTTTCATTTTGAATGTACCAGTACCATATTTACCAGGATTGTAAATCAAACACGTCCTGTAATTGCACCTTCTAAAGACTCACTGCTTGATGCACTGTAAATGGAATGAGCCAAGTCAGGATTGGAGAACTGTCAGAGAAGGCAACATCTGCTACTTCTCACAACGACAAAAGAAGTTACAACTACTCCGAAATGACACGTGGCAAATTACTCTACCATTTGTAAAGCTTCAATGTACACATTGACAGTGTATCTCTCATTCAGGGGAAGCATCCGAGGCCATTGAGGCACTGTTTCGATTCTGCTGGAAACCCAATTTTTGCCAAGGCAAGATGGCCTCACAGGAGAGAAAACGGTCTATTAAAACAAAACCTGACAAAAAAACAAATGGCTATCACGTCAGCTCAATGAACACCAGTATAATCCAAACCAAATCCAGTGAAACCTCTGCTGAAATCTTTCATACTAACGAGCGCTAGATATGCAACAAAAAATGGGGTATGCATTGTGTGCTTTTCAGAGGTAAAAGATTTTCAACTCCCAACAAGATGGTGAGGCAGAACAGGAACGGTGGTGCCACACGGGCTCTCGAATTAAATCTATTCATGCATATATAAATCTATCTATAGTGTGCTTATTTTCCAACTCGGAAGCTAAAGGTGCTTCGACAAAGTGGACAGGTGGAAGAGTTGCTGCTCTTGAACCACTTGTAAAGACAGTCGCTATGGAACTTGTTCTTGCAAGTGCCACAGGTCTTGGAAGGAAGAGACTTGTCCTGATGCAAAATAGAGTAACAAATGGCACACTCGGTGACTCCAGAAAAGTGTAGTGTAATGTTCTTTTTGAACAGTTCCAGAGCATCGACAATAGTACCGTTTTTGTTGGCAACAATGGCCTGAGATGCAAGCAGCCATGCTCTCCATTTGTTCTCTCGAACTCCGACTCGAACAGCCCCCTCGACAGTAATGGAGGTGAGAGGATAGTCATCAGGAATGGCAATCGAAATCTCCATCTTCTGCTCGTCGACGAGATAAGTGGCTCGTACCTCATGAGTTTGCTTGTTGAACCGAACAGACATGTTGTCGTCCAAGGAGGCCTTGTTGAGCAACTCCTCCACTCGCTCCATTTCGTCCTTGATGAGCTGAGGAGAAAAGTGCTTCTTAGTAGTCTCTTGGACAGTCAGAGCAACAGATCTCTTCTTTATGTCAGCATACCATTGTCTGGTGATGGAACCAAGGTGCACCAGGGCTCGGTAGTACAGATGGGAAGACAGCGCAGGCAGATTGCAACTTTTGGGGAAGACGGTGTGGTTTTGGTTATCGCAATCCTTCACCAGCTCAGACACACAAGTAAGCATCTCGTTGGCAGCATCCGAAGACTTGAGCTGATCCAGATACTCCTGCTTGATGGAATACGAAGAAGCATCAAGATGGTCCAGGAGCAGAATCCATGCCAGAAGGTACCGAGAGGAACCAGGCTCAGCTGACTCAACAACAGACCGCAGCTCAGGAGCAAGAGTAACGTCAATCTTGCTGTTATCATCACTGTCATCCTCGTCGTCGTGACTCACCTTGGTCTTGGCTAGTTCAACATTGATAGACAGCTCCTCCTGCTGCTCTGGAATCATCTTGAGAGCCAGCTTGGTAGCAGCAAACTGACAATCAGTAGAAGAGTTTGCAACCACGCCAAAAAGACTGTCTAACTCAAAGAATCGAGCTGGAACATGAACGGCAATTCTTCCAAGTAGACGATCAACCTTGACAGCCAGGGGAGAAGGTGACGTGATATAGGTGCAGAAATGGTTGGCCAAATCTTCCCATACACTGTCGATTTGCTCCTTCCAGACCTCGGCCAAAACTGGGTTGGTCTCCTTGTTGTTGAAATAAGTGGCGAGAATTTTGAACAATTGCAGACGGAATCCGTCCACAATCTCAGCAATGTCTCCAGTCACAGTATCCTTGTCGAATGAAGACAAAATGTTGAGTCCTTCAACAATGAAACTGATGAACTTCTCGTACAAGTCACGCGAAACATCCTGCTCCTCCAACTGCAAAATCAGCTTTGCAACCTCGGCTCGAATAGGAATGAAATCGAGCTCAAACGCATTCTCAGCCTCAAGACACCAGTCAAAAAGAGTGCTAGTCATCATACCAAGACGCTGAGGTGGGAGAGTCAGCTCATAGTCGGAAGACTCGAAAATGCAATTAATGAGTACCAATCTGTCGAAGCCGTGCTTGGACTCGATATCGGCAGCAGAAACTGAAGGAATCTCAGAAGCAAGATAGTTCAGGGTTTGCTGGTAGTCCTCCTCCTGACGAGAAACAATATCAATCACAGCCTCTGTGTACTTGTCCTCCTGAATGAGTTTTCGAACATTGAGAGGTTCATCAGGAATGATTGTTTCCGCAACAATGTTGGCGTAATAAAACGCGGCAGGACCATTAGCAGAACTCTGGTCGACGAATTGAGAAGATAGAGTATCAGAAATAGGGTTGGATCCAGCAAAGACAGCATACCGATCAAAATCGAAATCAACAGTGGTCACACTGTTGAGCTCCGTGTACTTTTTGGCCAAAGTAACATACTCAACAAGTGTGTCGTCCACAGGCTTAGTCTTGTCGAGAGAAAACATGAACCCGAAAAGTCCAAGAGCCTCCTGGACAAGCTGGGCCTCTGGCTTAACACCAGCCAACTCCTCAGGTCCCACAAACTGTTCAAACAACACAGCTCCTCCGAACTTTGAAGTGGCTGTTAAGGAAGGTGACAGATCATACTGGAGTAACGTCTGAAGCTTAGTGAGAAACTGCTGAGAAGCCTGGAACAACCAGGGGATGGCAACTCGCTTAGAGAGATCAACGATAAACTCACGAGATCCTGGACTAAGCAGGTAGTCGGCAAGACCAGCCTTCACACACTCCTCAGATAGACGGTCAGACAGTGTCTTGTCAGTGTACTCGAGCTCAGAAATTTTGCCAAGAAGCTTCTCCAGAAAAGGCTCAAACATGCCATCCTCAAAGAGAACAGCCCGGTTGTCCACCAGGAAGCCGTCACAGAGCCGCTTCAAAACACCTTCCGATAGATCCTCTAGCACAGCAGGATCACTCAATAGGCCTCCCTCAAAGTGAGAAAACAGCGTCTTCTTTTGATCGTCAGTAAATGAACCTCGAAGAATCAGAGAAGTGGAACTGTGGTCCAGAGTGTCTTCTAATAGGGTGACAACTGAATCTGGAAGCGTAGTGGGCCAGTAGGAAGAAACAAAGGCGTTCAGAAGTGTCTGTTTGGTGTCTTCATCCTCCATAGCAGCGATACAATCAGTGGTGACAGTAAAGAAGTTCTGAAGCTCCTCTGGCGACATTCTTGTGGCCATATCCATACACAGATCCAATAGCAGCTTGACATTGTCCTTGGTCAAATTCTGGGGAATATCCATTGTAAATTCAACAAACTTCTTCTGCAGTGACTGGGTCATCAGATGGAACTTGTTGACAGGATAAAGCAGAGCTTTGGTGGCTTTTTCAACCGGGAAATCGAAACAGCACAAAATACCAGACTCAAGAGTGGTACGTAAAGGTTCATCCTCCATGAGAAATGCCGAGAGCTGCATGAGGTTGACGAAAGTAGGAAAATCCTTCTTGTCGGTAATTTTGGCGATGGCAGTGTCATAGGCAGTCACAAACTCGTCATGACGAGCTCTAGCAAGATCAGAGACGTAGGGGTACATTTGTCCTGTGGGGATGAGAGTCGCGTTGCAAAGACCCTTGGGTCTGACTGGCTCTTTGAGTTTACCAAGCTGATAGAAAGCAGCCGACAGTTGACTGGTGTTGGAGATCTTGGCAATTGTGTCGAAGAAGCAGATCCATGCACCTGGTGTCTCATCAGAGGTGACTCCAGACAGCAGGTCAGCCATCAGTTGATCCATGTTCTCACTCAAAGCAGTCTTGTTGACAGCATCAATGAGAGCAGGAATGTCGTTCCAGGCCTTGGATACACGTAGATACTTGCTCAGTTGAGGCGTGAGTGGCTTCTTTGCAAGGGACCAGATTTCGGGGTTGGTGAGGGTAAGTTTTGTGATGAGTTTGGAGTAAGAACCAATGCAGGCAGGGTTGACGGATCCTAGACCCTTTCGCAGCAGAGTGTTTGCAAAGGTGACATGAAGAGAGTCGTCTGTGATCAGCTTGGATGCCAGAGTGACTACTGCTTGGGCCAGGGAGGAGTCATCGGAGGTGACTGAGTTCCACAGCTTGTCGTCCAGCAGGATATCTTCACATCCCTCGTCCAGTTCAGCCTTTTTGAACGGCAGCAGGTTGCCTAGGAGCGCGATACCGCAGGCTCTGAAGCGGCAGAACTTTGCGCCAGCCTCCTCCTTGGTGACAAACCGGTCGTCTGAAAGAGAGTCCTTGGTTTCGGTTCTCAGAGATTCCACCAGGGTGGTGACGCAGTTCTTTCGGAAGGCCTTGAGGAACTTGCCCTTTTTGTCGTTGTCGGGAAAGGCCACGTCCAGCGACTGCATGGCTGCCATGGCCACCTGTCTGTCCGAGTCGACAGTGCCCAGCAGCCAGGGACAAATGACGTCACCTAGGTGAGGCACGCTCTGAGGTCCCAGGATGCGGCACACGTGGCCCTGACATCGGTGGGCCTTGTCTCGCACCACGCGGCTAATGTCGATAGATAGTTTGGCGTAAAGCTGGACCCAGGCGTAGTAGGTGGGCTTATCGAAGGGCGCAGGGGTTTCTGATTGCAGTTGGGTGAGTAGCTCGCTGATGGCCTTTTCGCGGGTGCTGGCGTCTCGCTTAAGTAGGTTTTTGAACACCACGGTGCGTGCAGGCGGACTGACGTCTTTTGTGTCAGGCACACCGGTGATGTAACTGAAGGACACTCCAGTGTTGAAGGCGGTGCCGGTATTTCCGAATGCAAAACTGTGTTAGTGGGGTTCGTGGGACAAACAGGCAGGTGCTGGCGGTGCTGGCGATCCTGATGGTTCGGGCGATTGGTCTGGGTCCACGTGTAGACAGTTCTGTGGTTACTTACCTCATCTTGAGCGGAGTTTGTTCAGATGATATGTACAGTGTAGTCAACAGTGTTGCGATCTGATCTGTATATATGCATGTATGATGGATGCGTTTTGGGAGGATGATTTTTACACGCAAGGTTTAGTTTTCAGTGGAACTTTCTAGCATGGGTGGGTTTAACACGGGGTTAGATAGGGACATGGACGTGCCATGGAGGTTTTGAAGACGGCACTTGATAGAGGAAGTTGGTGTGGTTGCAACGGCGCAGGTTATGTGTCCGTAGCTGCTTTCTACGTTGATTTTCAATCTGGTAATTAGGGTTTGAAAAGTGAGTACTCAGCCTGACAAATATCGAAGCAAATAGAACATTCCACAGAAAAGGTGGGAATATTCTGAAAAGTGCGTTTTTCTTGAAATGATTAGTTTAGTTGGATTTGGTTTTGAAATTTTGCAAATTCTCGACTGGGTGCTGATTTGTATGGACCTCTATTGAAGGGTGAAAGTGACGAGGTAAGATGAACCTTAAAGAGATGGTCGAAATTGAGTAATGAAACTTGTAGATAGTGCTGACAATGGGAAAAAATGTTCTGCTGGTGGACAATGATAAAGAATCTGAAGAGTGCATCTGTTTCCAAATGAAATTCGGAATGAATTGGCACTACAAAGTAAGCCATATACCTAGATCGTATGTCTACAGGCTAATGTTGAAAGATACTCTCGCCATCAAGGCTTAACTCAATGATACAGGGTCGAGGATGATGAAATTCTGAAAAGTGCACTCGTCTTGAACTAAGAGCAGCAGCATATTGGTATCATACACTCACAGAATTGTCAGTGTAGACACAGTATGCTTAGGTAACACTTATGCTTGCTTGGGTCACCTAATGACATGTTGTAGTATCGTACCTGACGGTCTCTCTAAAAGCTCTAAAAGATGTCAAAATGGGGCTAGCAAGAATCTGAAAAGTGCGTTGAGTCCCTGATCACTCCCCAAGCTCGTTGGTACCACTAGTGTCCCTCTAATTCCCCATTTGAGACTTTTTTCCAGGTGCTATGAAGTTGACTCGGTATGTGCTTTTCAGGCGTTGGGACGAAAGCGAAAATGAAATAGGATTAGGGATATCCAGATCGGGGAGGCTCTTATTCATCGCGAAATCAGTTCAACGCGAAACTCGACAGTATGATTTTATTGCTTCTCTCGTGGGTAGGATCCCTTTTCGGGTTTCTGTTCCTCACCGGAGCTATTGGTGAGTTGCGGGCGTGACACGGGGACTGTTGTGGCTCCTGGGCGGTCTTTTGAGACGTGGATAAGGCTAGGGGCGTGTCGTGGTCAGCTGATTATTGCCATTGCTATGTTGGGGTGTCTGGAGCCCACGGGGAGGGGTTTTAGTGTCACTCAATGATGACACGTGTCCCCTTGCTACTGGTCACCCATGGCAAATATGATGCCTCAATTGCTTCTCAACAGGTGCCCTACAAGGTGTGCTGCCCAGAATTATAACACGCGCCACAGCCAGAGGACACAGAATGAGATGCCTGTGAAACAGCATTTTAACCACAAGAAACACCCACTAACCCAGCTTCCGGCCTCTACTACCTCTCTGAAATGGTGGAGGAGCACACAGCCATTGCACGAAAAGTCCTCTATCGACTCATCTACTTTATCATTGCCGTGGACGTGCTTCTCTGGCTAGTGGACGGATTCCCATTCTGGCTGTCTGTTCTGTCAGTGGGCTCGCAGCTCGTCTATTTCCAGAATCTGAAACGGTTCCCAATGATTGAGCTCACTTCTCCCACGTTTATCGGCAGTGCAGTGCTGGTCCTGGTCAACCACTTTTTCTGGTTTTCTCACTTTTCAGACCCCAACCTGCCTCCAGCTTCAATCAAGTACCACAATCTCGATTATGTTGGCGAGACTCGACTCCCCTTTGCCCAGGTGGCTTCGTTTTTCGTCATTTGCATCTGGTTGGTTCCATTTTCGCTGTTTATCTCCCTCAGCGCCTCCGATTACGTTCTGCCCAGCACCAACGACATCCAGGGAGGCGAGCAGAAACGGCGGGGAGCTTCTCTTGCCAAAATTGTCATTGATCCGCTGAAGAATCTGTGGATCAAGGTCAGTGAACTTTTTGGATACAAGAGAGTTGGCCAGATGCCTATTTGATGGCAATGTTTGCGCTAACGTGGATGGAGGACAAAACTGTCAAGCCATGAGTATTTTGCTCCGTACGGTCAATATCGAGAAGATCTGGAGCGGCTTCACTGGTACCGATTTCTCCGAGGCTAATTCCGAGAAAGAGAAGTACTGTACTGGACCTATAGCTTTATTATATCGTAAACATATCGTTGACACGACTGGCACTTGGGTGGATGGTAGTACAAGCATCTACGATGCAGCAGAGAGAACTTGAATACAGGCAACCCCCAGATGATACCAGCAAAGATGAAATAAAATAGGAAACTTTCTGGATTAGTACAGACCTCAGTCTCCACACGTGAGCCTACTACTCTCTTTTGTCTCAATTGAACACCAGAGATACTCGACAGAATCGATTAGATGTAGCCTTTAAAAATGGCCCTCGTTTTGTGTAACTTCCCAACAACCCCCAATATTTAACATCGTCAAACACGATCAACCTTCGTTCTTCTTCTCCACCAATTCTGCTAAACATGACTACCACTATTACCAACTTCACTACCCTCACCCTCACCCTCACATTCGAAGAGTTCCTCGAGCTCTGCGAAGCGGCCGACCTCCGCACCCTCCGAGAGCAGATGGTCATTGACTCTGGCAGCCGAAGACGTCGACGTCAGAAGCGACGATCCTAGGTTGACCTTGGTCATCTCTCTCACCCGGGAAGTCAGTTTCCCGTTCCCCATGAGCG
>ULGN01000001.1:1055769-1085237 GCA_900518985.1 Yarrowia alimentaria
ATCCCCTGTGTGCCTTGGCTGGCTTCCACCCTAAAGACACTAGTGAGTACTTTTTGGACAAAAACGAGAAGGAACGACAGCGAGAGATAAGGAACGGAATCATTTACAAGGGCTATCACAGCGTCGGTGGTGTTGATGTCTAGGCCAGGCGTCTACTTCACTGTCTCTGTGGTCCCTCTGTGACAAGTGGAAAGACAGTGGGGTTGAAATCTAGGCCAGATTTCTCCAAGCTACCGACACACATTGTGTGATTGGCATCCAGGTCAGATGCCAGTTACACAGTTCACATTCCTCTCTCAACTGACACCGTCGTTATCCGCACCTTCGTCTTCTCTGCTAACCCAGAAAACAAAAAAAAACAAAAAAAGAGGAAAAATCCCAAAAAAAATCGGTGGGACGGCTCAAACCCGAGAAGCCAGGCCTGCAATCCATCGCAGGAGCTTCAAGTCTTTGGTGATACCACCAAGGAGTGATACTAGTCTGCTGGCAATTACTTTTCTTTCTCGACAAACGCCATGAAACAACAGAGTGCCCCCGGAATCTTCTTTTTCCGAGGGCATTATCGCGTTTCTTTATATATTTAAGGTTAAGGTTGTTTCTTATTTGGGAAATTTCTTTGTCTGATTATGTAGTTGGGCCTGATAAGTAATCTGATACCCTCATTCGGTCTATTTTCTTGTTATATAGGAGATTTAGTACCCTGGTAACTTATTGGATACTTAGATACATTAATTTCTTTATTTATTCTGCAATTTGTTGCCATGGTACCCCATTCCTTTGTTTGACCACTAAAATGAGTCCCGGTGACTCCCAATGACTCCGAATGACTCCCAGGGATTCTTTATTGACTATCTTAATTCTAAAGTATGTGGTCACATGATGGCCTCGGGCTTGGTGTATATGCCCGACTAATGATTGAAAGAACTCCTTGCTGGTACATACCCCATGGGTTTCTTTGAATCTTGGCGCTAGACCGTGGTAATTGAATTGGTCCAGCTCGAAAGCCTCATGTCTCTGCCACTGCATTTGTGGCAGAATCATTTCACTGATTTGGCCAGATATTTCTTTGGAACCGACCACATCCACTACAATCTACGTGAAACCCATCTCTCGCTTTCTGCTCACAGCTCCCACCATCACATATCTGGCTTTTGCTCTAGTGGCTTCCCCAAAAACCCATAACTCCTGGGTGGCACTGGCGTGGTTGCCCAGGCTCTTTACAAACTCCAGGTGGCGTTTCAGTTCGGCTGTCGAGACTAGTGTCGTGGGGTCTGTGTCGTGTCCTGTGTCGTGGGTTGTGTCGTGGGTTGTGTCGTGGCATGTATCGGTCGGAGACACTAGTTCAGGCTCTTCAGCTTTGACTGTCTCTTTACACTGACGATCTTATTTGATGCTTGTGCTCAGGCGGCTACCCAAATTAGGAGGCTCTTTACTGTGCCCAATTGGGGGTGTGGTACAGTACATGACTAGTCAAGACCAAGTCTTGTGCAAAACTGTCCCCAAAGCAGCATCCGACGAAATTATCCTTGCGGGAGGTCACCCAAGGAACCCTCTCAGATCGGACATTCACCAGTCTCTTGTTCAGGTAGAATCGTCGTTCTTCCACCGAAAACACTCTTGAGCCACTTGCTAAGCGGACTCGTAATCATTCAAATCCTGATAGGTACATGTTCAGGACTATGCGGGCTCGAGTGGTGCGGGTTTAATTCGTCTAAACGGATGCTTAAGAGACAATAATGGGTTCATGGTCATGTACCTAGACTCATCGGTGGCAGGAGCTCATGTAGATCTTTGCATGAGATATGTCAGCAAAGTTACGATAATCTCGAAGAAACAGGGAGGACAAGAAACTAAATGAAAATTCAAGTGATCTTTGATATGATGGCGTTCTTAGAAGAGAATATCGCTGTACAGCGGATCTCTGAAACGCTGGTGTTTTAACTACTGCCCGCCAAGGTTTTATGAGAATTTCAAATTGTAAAAAAAGTTTTGTAAAATCCTGTGTAGACGAGTTCCCGGAAAAAATCCGAAGGAAATCAGATACAGCGCGGTATAACAAGCTCCCAAAATTGTCTGAATGGGTAGAACTTGCCACATTATCATTTCCTAGCTCGTATGATATGCCGTTATTAGGCGCTAAAATAAACTTAAGGTAGTCAGTTTTCTTTTGCTCTCCTTCTTTACAACTCATTAAAAACGTGCTGTGGTAGCATTGCGGGGGTTCTGAATAGTACACTATACTGGAACCCCAATCACTAGTATATTGGTTCTAATGGCATTTCTATAGGACTCCTACAACGTATGCTATGCTTCTCAAAGTGTTGGCTGTACCGCCACTGTAATTTGAGCTTTATAAATTCTTTTATTTTGATTGTCATAGACCCTTGAGATGGCCATTTCTCTCTGTTGTCTAATGGCTGGATTCTCTACAAGTCAATATATCTCAGAAAAGATATTTCAGCAAATAAATTGTCAAAAATCAATATGACTACAAACCAAATTCGGGTGGGACTCAGTGGTTCATGATTTATAGACCCAGAATGGTTTGCTCAAGCTGTAAAAGGCATTTTGGGTCTTTAGCTCAGTCATTCAAATACATTTTGATAGACACCGGCTCTATATCTGTTGCGCAGCTTTTTGATCGTTCAATGGCATTGTTAATGCTGATCTTTGCTCAGGTTCTAGGCGGCATTGGAGTAACAGTATTGAGTGACTCTTTCGTTTCGGTGGCTCTACAGTATCAAGTCACTACGGCTCTTGTTGATGTAGTCGATCTTGACCCAGTTGCTGAACTCGCCAGCTCAAAAGTACATAGTTGGTATCTCTCAGGCTGGCAGACAACCTACTAAAAGACACTGTAGTGGCGCTATCAAAATTCTGAAGAGTGCATTCGTCTCAGAATTTACGCATTTGAAACTTATCAATACCATTAACTCCGCTTAAAAATGACGCCGATACGCCAATGCCATCTTCCTTCAACGCAGAAAATCGAGCTTCAGGAAGAAAAAGGGAAAGCCCACAAATATTACAGAAATTGATACTACAGAAAGACCATGACTCATCTATACGAGTCGCTTTTATTTTTCAACTATCCAAATTTTGAACAATTCCATTTATTTTCTCAAAAAAATGATTATTTTATTTTTCGTTGAAAAATAATTTTCCGAAACAAATATTCCATCCCCACTCTCATGCCCCATTCAAGCCTACCCTTACCTTGTCTACGCCGTACATGCTCCGTGTCTTTCTACTGTAGCAAGTCAAAGGGTACTCCCTAAAACAACCAGCTACTGAGACAATCGATAAATAACCAGCACAATATTGTTCATAATCGCTCTGCGAGAAGATTGCACTTTTCCGATTACCGCCATCGTTTCTGCTTCGTTTTTTCAGCCATTTTCAGAACCAGAGCCGTTTGTGTCACCATGCACATAGCATATCCAACATTACACTCTGCTCCCAAATGTGTGCAACACTCAGTGCTACAAAATTTCCTGCCCCGTATCAACACCGGACATACCGAAAATGAATTATATCTCCGTGGCTTTTGTTGACGATCATACGGCGTTTATCTACATGAAGGTGCAGCAGAAGAGTGAGCGAGGAGGACCCACAGTGGCTACGCGATAATAATCGGGCTATTCAGACCCCTGAACGCCTCACGGATATTAACCACACCGAAGGGTCCTCCAGGAAAGAACCCCCCATTTTTTCCCATTTTTGCCTCTTTCCCACCGCCAATAGCCATGGCCAAACAAAAAAGTGCCCAAGTGCACCACTGCACACACAGTGTAAATGTGTGTGACGTGGGGGCCAACCTAAATTAGTCCGGTTTGGACGTGTCACCAAAAAGCCAAGAGAGAGGGGACGATTGGGGCTGCAAACGGCGGTATTACACTGGGGAAACCGCGCCAAAAAGCCAGCGTGTGCCGTCTGAACCGCCTGCTGGCCACCATCCAACCACGGCCCAGCTGTAACCCCCACTTCAACGGACCCTATCTCGTATCTAGAATCGGAAAATTAGCTCGAAAAAGTTTTTCCGGAATATGTGACCCGCCAGCAGCTTAGACTTTATTCTGTTGGGAAATAACTCTCAACCGCCCCTCCGAGCTAAATCTCTCATCAAGACTTTCTCGACGTACTGTTCGTGACAACCCTCATCTTTTTCCGGTCACTTTGTCAAAACATAACACAACATGTCTGCCATGAAACAATTGAACCGTCTGGCCGTGTCGGCCAAGACCTCTGTTCTCAAGCCCGCCTCCAAGAAGGTGCTGCTGCCCTCTGTTGGCTACCAGGCCTCCATGCGAATGATGGGCCAGTCTCGAGCCGCTTCCACCGAGGGAGGTGCCACTAACGTGAGTATCAGTCTGATTTCGGGACGATGGGAGAGTGCGAATCAGCGCGTTTAAGTATTGCCGGGATTGGGGCACAAAAGCGGAAGGTGCAACTGTGCGGAGAAGTGTGTTACATGGAGAGTGTGGTGGAGATTTTGGGCGGATTAACGGCAGCGACCAGGAGTACCAGAAACGGCAGCGACAAATATGGCGACAGCGACAGCAACGGCGGTTATTAGCGGTGACAGCAACGATGACAACCACTGATTGACTTGATCGATGGTGGTGCATTGTTCGACCTCACATTGCATTGTTGGCGAGTAGTTCTTGCTTCGGATTATTCCCGAAACAATACCACCAGGAAAAATGTCATTGCTACGGTTGCATTGCTCTGTATGTCCAGTCTTAATCCTCTCCTGGCTGTTTACCCTACCCTTTTCAGCCTATTGGCGTTTTCGTCGTTTTCCATCAAGTCAGTGAACGACACTCCATCGCACCGAACCCCTACAGACTCATCAAGAACGCGGCCGAATAGCCCCTCTCATAACGCACCCCACAGTTCAAATTTCAACTTTCAGCTTTCCAATTGCACCCTGCACACCTATTTCCGCTCCACAGAACCTACTAACCCCAGATGACAGTCAGAGATGCTCTGAACACCGCCCTGCGTGAGGAAATGGACCGAAACGACAACGTGTTCATCATGGGTGAGGAGGTCGGACAGTACAACGGTGCCTACAAGGTCACCAAGGGCCTGCTCGACAAGTTTGGAGAGCGACGAGTCATCGACACCCCCATCACCGAGATGGGTTTCGCCGGTGTGTGTGTCGGAGCCGCCCTTTCCGGCCTCTCCCCCGTGTGCGAGTTCATGACCTGGAACTTTGCCATGCAGGCCATTGACCAGATCATCAACTCTGGTGCCAAGACCTACTACATGTCTGGAGGAACCCAGCAGTGTAACGTCACCTTCCGAGGCCCCAACGGTGCCGCTGCCGGTGTCGGTGCCCAGCACTCCCAGGATTTCACTGGCTGGTACGGTCAGATCCCCGGTCTCAAGGTCGTTTCTCCCTACAGTGCTGAGGACGCCAAGGGTCTGCTCAAGGCCTCTATCCGAGACCCCAACGTGACCATTTTCCTCGAGAACGAGATCATGTACGGTGAGTCTTTCCCCATGTCCGAGGAGGCCATGTCTCCCGACTTTGTGCTGCCCCTGGGCAAGGCCAAGATCGAGCGAGAGGGTAAGGATATCACCATTGTCGGCCACTCTCGAAACGTCGAGACCGCCCTCAAGGCCGCCGACATGCTCAAGAAGCACCACAACGTTGACGCCGAGGTTATCAACCTGCGAACCATCAAGCCTCTCGACACCGAGACCATCTTCAACTCCATCAAGAAGACCAACCGTCTGGTTTCCGTCGAGGCCGGCTTCCCCGCCTTTGGCATGGGCTCCGAGCTCTGTGGCCAGGTCAACGACTCTTGGGCCTGGGACTACCTTGATGCTCCCGTCCAGCGAGTCACTGGTGCCGAGGTCCCCACTCCTTACGCCAAGGAGCTTGAGGACTTTGCTTTCCCCACCCCTGAGATTGTCGTCAAGGCTTGTAAGGATGCTCTTTACCTGGAGGATCAGTAGACATCCAGTACATACAGTAATTATTGCACATAGAGTGGCTGTGGGCGCTAGGTTTCGTACGTGCAGAGCACGAAGTAGTTCCGTGCCTGTGAGGAAGGTGTATTGCAGTGGTGTTTTATCAAAGTCCTCTAATCAAGTTCAATTTACGGTCTGAGGTTTCAGATGGTGAAATACTTTACCGGTAGTCTAATGTAAAGATGTAAGATCTAGACTACGTTAGCATTTCAAATGTTGAAGCGAAAGTATAACTGTCTTAGATGGACAAAAAATGAGTTATTATAAAACGTGTATTGATCGTTTTCTGAGCGAATGAACGAAAGAGCTCTTTAGAACTCAATACTCTGGAAGCTATATACATGATTTTCGATGATCTGAGTCCACATTGAATTCACTTTTTTGTACTTCTCTTTCTGCACAATCGCATCCCCAACAATCTTCGCTGCCACATCCTCCGAATCCCAATCTATATCTAATTATTTACATGCTTCGTCCTAGCTAGTCTAAATCTAAACTCTCCAGCTTGAAATTGGAAGAGACTCGAGGTATCGCATCTTCTTGTAGATCCAGCCAAAGAACAATGTTGCTCCAATGGAGATGCAAAGCATGGACACAATGTAGTATCCGTCGGTCTGAACAGCGCAAATGCCGCCGCTCTGTAGGCAAATGTTTTTGGCCTCCTTGGCCACACAGGAGAAGGCGACAAAGGCCTGCTTTCCCGATTTGGGGTTGTGCACGCAGGTGGCCGCAGTGAACCAGTCCACGGCCTTGAGGACGATAATCTTGGGCCAGAGGCCGCCAAGGTTGGAAATCGTGTTGAGCGTGGTCATGTACGTGCCACCAATGACCGGGTCCGCGATCTGCGTGTGGAACGCCGTGATGGAGATAAACTGGATCGTGCTGAGGAACGAGTTCACCACATGCATGACGATGACAATCAGAAAGTATCCAAACCCGATTCCCTCGCCGCTCTTGGCCTTTTCAGTGGGGAACATGTACACCACCAGCATTGCGAGCAGGCCGCAGCCCAGTCGGCCGACAAAGGCCATCATCCACGGCTTTAGAGGCTCTTTTCCGGTCGACCACTTTCCTCCGTAGTAGCCGAAAATGATCTGGAACGGGAAGTCGATGAGCACCGTGAGAGCCAGCTCGCCCTTGGAGAAGCCCTTCTCCAGCAGCTTGAGGTTGGTGACGGCCTCGTTGGCCTGGAATCCGATTTTCGACAAAAAGTGCACGAGAATGAAAATCTGAATGTTGGGCAGCTTGAGCACCTTGACCATGGTGCGGTAGATGGTCACCAGCGAGTCGTCGTCGTGCTTCTCGCGGTCCTCGGGCTGGAACAGCGCCACCAGCACGGTCACGGCCAGGTAGATGAGGCCCCACAGGGTGAGGTAGCCGGAGAGCGTGATGGGGGGGCTGGCCGACGGCACCGACCGCCAGTACTTGTTGGCAAAGTCCGGGCCGTTAAAGGCCAGAAAGACGGTGAAGGAGGTGAAGTAGCCGGTGTTGAGGCCAATGGTCTGGGCGGTGGAGGCGTAGGACAGGGCCTCCTTGGACAGCAGCGTCAGGGCCCAGCCGTCCACGGCAATGTCCTGGGTCGCGCACAGAAAGACCAGCAGGAAGAAAAACATTGTGATTTTGAACAGGTTTTTCTCAATGGGGTCTCCGCCGGGCGACGCGGGGTCGCCGAGAATGAGCTTTTCGATGAAGGTGCCCAGCCAGATCAGCACCAGTCCGGACACGGCCTGGATGGGCACGATCCACGACTTGCGGCGGCCAAAGCCCTTGTTGTAGCACGCGTCCACGATGGGGCTCCACAGCAGCTTCAGCGAGTAGGGATACGAGGCCAGCGAGAAGATGCCAATCTCGCCGTACGACAGGTGCTCCTTGAGCAGATACGGCACGCTGCCCATGGCCAGGCCCAGCGGGATGCCCTGCAGGAGGTACAGAAGCACAAGCACCAGAAACCGCTGGCGGTCTTTGGGCGACAGCTGCGAAAACGACAGCGATTTCCGCTCGTGCGAGGTCGAAGCGTACGACTGTGGGGCGACCTGGCCGATTTCGTCGGTGGGGACCTCGGCCCAATTGGACGACGACAGCGGCAGGCCCTGGTCCACGTCCTTGGCCCGTTTGCGGTGCATCATCTCAATGTTTTTGTCCATGTTGTGGGACTGGAGTAAGACGATGGAGATAAGAGGTGGTGGGTGGATTATGCGATTGAATGTATGAGAGACCATGCACACGCGTGAACAAGGTTTGGCGGACAGGCCTAGCAGCAGCTATTTGGGAGGGGCTGTGGGGGGCTGTGGGGGGGTTGTGGCAAATCCAGAGAGACGGTTTTGCTGAGGGTGGGGCGCTGGTTCCAGTGGTATCCTTGGAAAGGCCATGGCGTGCTTGCAACACCCTTTTGTATTGACCTACTATCTCCATCTACCTGTAGACTAAAATGCTTCGTGTTCTTTAAATTAGCATTTAGCATATGTAAGGGATGTATATGTATGGTGTTGGCATCAATCTACATATATGTATACTGTGTATTTATACTGGAGACACACATGATCTGAACTGGGCTATTGAGATGGCGTTATAAATTGTGATAGACACGTGTTTGTGTCGATTTCGCGCCCTCAATACGGGCATCTTTTGTAAAAAAACCACACTACCAAAACGTGCCGATCTTTCTTTTTTTTTCTCCGTCCCTTTTATTCCAACCCTTGCCTCTCACGCGTAAAACGAAAGACAAGAGTGTATTTCTGCGAATACTGCTCCAGTGGATATGGGATTTCAAGTGTAGACTATCCAGACCGCTGTCAGCCCGATTCTGCTGTTGAAATCAAAATACGACTTCTCTGGAAGAAGTTTCGATACTTTGTTGTTTCTCCTTCATAAAGCTTATGAGAGTGTCAATGAGGAACCATCAGGTTCGAGATAGTACCCTTGATCAGAATCATTTGAGGCTTTTGAGACATTTTGAAGACTTGGATAGACTAATATTCTCATTTTGAAGCGATTGCACTATTCAGATTTTTGATACTGTAAACACAGCGTCTTTTGTATTCAACCCTCAAATCACAACATATCTCCTGGAACCAAGTGACCTCGATATAGAATGTTTTCAGAGCTGTTTCAAGAACATAAATAGTACATCTGACTTGAGATTCTTCAGCGAAAATAACACTTCTCTTTCCCTATATCAACTGTCTACTCAGAAGAAAAGTACTACACGTAGTACTTCGACCTATCCCAGCTTCTCTATAACCCCACATCTAAATTTCATACTCTACACCTTGTTCAAAACACTTCCTACCACCGAATCTAGTCATAAATATATTAGCTATACAAAAGACAGACTACTAGCCATGTCTTGTGACCCATTAATTGTGTGTGACCCTTTCGGTCATCACCAGTCACTGTCATGTGACCTGTCATTATCGACCTGTCAGTCATGTAGTCACCTGACCCTGACGCCTACCGTCACTCCTTTGACCTGTCAGTGCGCATGTCCTACCCTGACATCTGGGCCTTTCCTCCCACCTATCGAATCTTCCACCTACTCCATGTACTCCTCAGCAACGTAATCGCCCTCGTCGTATCCAACATCGTCGTCGATACCCGCCTCCTGGTACTGCTGGTACTCGGCAATGAGATCGTGAAGATTGGACTCGGCCTCGGTGAACTCCATGAGCTCCATGCCCTCGGCAGTGTACCAGTGGATAAATGCCTTTCGTCGGAACATTGCCGAAAACTGGTTGGCGGTTCGGGTGAACAGCTCCTGCACGGCGGTGGAGTTGGCCACAAACGTGGCAGAGGTTTTGAGACCCTTGGGGGGCACGTTGCACACAGATGTCTGGATGTTGTTGGGGATCCACTCGACAAAGTACGGCGAGTGCTTGGTTCGGGCCGTCTGGATAGAGTCCTCCACCTCCTTGGTAGACACCTTGCCCCGGAAAATGGTCGACACCGTCAGGTACCGGCCGTTGTACAGGTTACAGGCGGCCATGACGTTTTGCGGGTTGAACAGCTGCTGGGTGAGCTCGGGGACCTCCAGCTGCTGGAACGACTGCGACGCGGCTGAGAAGAGGGGCGCGTAGCCCACGGTGAAAAAGTGCAGCCGTGGGAACGGCACCAGGTTGACAGCCATCTTTCTCAGGTCTCCGTTGAGCTGTCCGGGGAACCGGAAGGTTGTGGTGACGCCAGACATGACCTTGCTGATGAGGTGGTTGAGGTCCTCAATGTGTGGCTGCTTGATCTTGAGCGTTCGCGTGCAAATGTCGTACAGCGCCTCGTTGTCGAGACAAAAGGTGGCGTCGGCGTGCTCCACCAGCTGGTGGAACGAAAGCACGGCGTTGTAGGGCTCTGTGACGGTCTCGGAGACCTTGGGGGAGGGCAGCACCGAGTACGTGGCCAGCATGCGCTCGGGGTACTCCTCCTTGATTTTCGACAGCAGCAGCGTGCCCATTCCGGAGCCTGTGCCGCCACCGAGCGAGTGCGTCACCTGGAAGCCCTGGATGGCGTCGCACGACTCCGCCTCGCGCCGCACCGCGTCCATCACCGTCTCCATGAGCTCTGCTCCCTCTGTGTAGTAGCCCTTGGCCCAGATGTTGCCTGCGCCGGACTGGCCGCTGATGAGGTTATCGGGCCGAAACAGGTGGCCCTGGCGTCCCGACCGAATGGAGTCCAGGGTGGCGGGCTCCAGGTCCACGGCTACCGCTCGAGGCACGTATTTCCGGTTGGAGGCCTCGGCGAAAAACACCTCCAGTCGGTCGCTCTGCTCGTGGGAGTCGCCGACAAAAAATCCATCGTCGTCGAGACAGTGCTCCTCGGTGATTGTGTTCCAAAAGGCCGTGGCCACCTGGTTGCCGGCCTGTCCGCACTGGAGAGAAACAATTTCACGCATGTGTAGTGTGGGTGTGGAGTGTGTGGATGTTTGGTGCCTGCCGCTTTGGGGGGATTTTGGGGGGGCGGGTTACCCTACCGTTGGGAGGTTAAAGTTTAAATGGGGCGATTGTTTGGCGTTTCGTGACTGGGTTGAGGGGGCGGCTGAGGTGTGGTTTGGGGGATTTTGGGGGGTCTTTAGGGGGGATTTGGGGTGGTGCAATGGGCGTTTGCGGGCTATTTGAAGTGTTTCTGCTTGTTTGGAAGAATTTTAACTACTTTTGACCCACTTTTGGACAGTGTATAAGTCTCCATCTGGCATCACGTGTTTAAATTGGAGATGATGCACCCTGCACGATTTTGCTGCATGAGAAAAACGACAACCTTGTCCTGCCCAGACTACTAAAGTTTACTTGGATTTTCAACTAAATTACTCTGTATAGCTCTGTAGTTGAATGAGTGGGAAGAAAAGTCAAGTAAAAAAACAAGGGAGGGTGCAAGAATAAAAAGCAAGTAGAATTGTTAGGGGCTTTTTCAGTTGGAGCGGTGGTAGTGATTCTAACTATGTGTTGGATTGTTTGATGTCTCTACATAGTGTTCGAGGTGTGTTCATAGATGATCGTGATGATGATTCATGACTTCTTGAGAAGAGACGTAAAGTTGGAACAAATGGTGAGTTTGGAGAATTTGGTGAGAATTGATGTTATAAGGAAATTTGAAAGCGACTGGAGAGATTATTAACGAGTTAGTGCATTTCAAATTTGGTTGCATTTCGAATTTGGTTGCATTTCAAATTTAGTGGCATTTCAAATTTTGTGCAGTTCAAAATTGTTGGAACTGGGTTTGTTTCATGAATCAGTACAGTGTATAACCAGTACAGTGTTAGATGTTCAAGGAGCTTGAAGATGTCAGCTACACTTTTGGCTACAGTGCTGTAGTCTGGTTGTTATCCAATGAGAAACTCACGACTTGGAGTTGTCGAGTGCCTATGATGTATTCAGGGTGACTTGAAGTGAGGATGATTTGTAATCTTGAGAAATGTGGATTTTTGAACAGGTGATATTTTTGGTCATCAACTGAGCTCAAAATTGACAGATAAGAGAACTGAATTCAACGCAGTTACCATCTTCTTCACTGAATTATTATTGAACTGAAAATGCTGTTGAGGCATATGTTTCCATAACATCTTACTGTACATCTTCAACTCTAAGAATTAGTGATATTTCAACCAATAAAAAGACACAGACACGCTCAAAAGTCACTCATCCATAGCAATCACTCCTCAGAATCTCATTTCCATCCCAAAATACTCTCAAACACTCTTGTAACTCCACCATGATCTACACTCTCCCCAGGATGTACTACCACCAAAACTCAATCAATACGAACCCGATACGAACAAAACTCTTTTTATTGACTATTTGGAGCCGTCCATGTTGTCCATGTAGCTTTCAGAACAATCGTACACTTATCGGTTCCCTTGTTGCAGATTCGTATCATGTGCCCATCCGAAGCTAAACATGTGAGGTGGTAACAGAGCAACTAAGCAACAAATCAATAATCCATTGCTCTAGAGTGCTTTTCCATGGTATTGTTTCAATCCCCAAAATCAGCTGAGCACACTCATGGCTCCAGAATGACCACAGCAAGTCTGTAGTTAAAGTTGTTTTCTCAAGTACACCCACACGTAAGTCTCCAGGCCCTTTCTCATCAGCAAATGTGTTTCTTTTTCTATCACTGGATAACCCCCCTAATGTGGTTACAAAACGTGAAGTCATGTCTTCTGCTGATCTAGATGTAAAGTAAAAGACCTTGGAAGTTGTGCCCACTCATAGATATAGACTCTCTAGAAGAAGCAGGACTAGATGATCCAAAACCGCCATTCAACAAAGAAGAAGTGCTGAATTTGGTATCACTATACCTGAAACAAGTATTCATAACGAACGCACTTTTCAGAATTTCGATAATCGTAATAGAGAACAAAATACCACTTCTTCCTTCCTTTCAATGCTCTCAGTCTGCAACTCCGTCAATATCCGAGCTATTAGAAAACCAAAAGTACCACGGCAATTCTTGGCCCAATTCAAACCCAATCAGCTCTCATTTCATCGTGTCACGTCCATGTGTGGTTGTTTGACCTCGTCTGATTTTCTTCTTGGGAGTACAAGAAAAATGATCAGCAGCGGGTCTCAAAAACGTCATTCAAGGGTCTACTCAGGTACTTTATAGTCTCGTTTGAATCTCCTGAATTAGCTGAGTCTACTTGTTTCATCAGCTAAGCTCTCAACCCACTATCTGGCCCTTGAAATCGATTTTCCGTCCTGCGAAAACAAAATACCTCACATCATTCCACATCGGACTCCGAACACTAGGCAGCCCCATTCTGACCATTTTTGGACCTTCCAAATGATCTGATAGTCCCCGTTTTACGCTTCTTCCCTCTTTCGACGTCACTTGAGTTTCGGGTCAGATGTTGAGAAAACCTTATATTTATCTGATTCAGATGAAAACTTTAATTGCGTAGTTAAGGTTTGTGTGGAAACTGGGGCAACCACAGCTAGGAAGGGTTCCGTGGAAAGATATTTAGCGGTCAAATATACTGGTGAAACTTTTGTTGATGACATTTTATTGATCAGCGAACTAGATTCAGGTCTTTATTTCTTAATCGGGTGTCTTTTCGTCGAGTTGGGGAGTAGTTGTTTCTCTTCATAGTTGAGCCTATACGAAACCTATCAACACGGCTCTGGACTAAGCAAAAGATAATTTAAACATAACACTAGAATTACATTTTCATTCTCTAGTCTACAAGATGCGCCCTTTAGAATTTTTACAGCTCTTCTCAGTCGCCCTTTACTCGAAAACACTACGAACAACAACCGAACAAACACAAGAACTTTTTTCTAAATGAACATTCCACGCATTTGATGGAAATTCTGAAAAGTGCATCTTGTCTGAAATTCCATTCTAAATTCAACGATACCATAAACCTCTCCAAAATACGTTTACCAAGATCAATTACTAAACGCTGGGTCTGGAGACAGTGTGAAGTGAGTGTGTCTGCATCTCATCTTCACCAAACACTCCAAAAGACGCTACAGTCACTTTGAGCAATTTCTGAAAAGTGCATTCATCTCCAAATGATTTTTTTAGTGAGATCAGCTATAAAACAAACCCATTATATCATTTCTAACCATTCTCAATAGACCCTAATTGAAGGGATGAAATGATGAGGTCAGTGAAACCTTATTAAGTGATGGTTCTTTTTTCAGCATCGAAAGTTTTCAGGAAAAACAGATCACAAAATACCTCACTTTTCAAACCGTTCCAAATGTCTTGAAATAAATCCAAAGAGTGCGTCCTGCTCCAAATGACGCGCTGATTCCAACCGTACCACTCGTATTTCAGCAGTTCCCTTATTTCTTTCCTAATACTGTTTTGTTGTCTTTGGACACCACCCTCGCCTACTTCAATCTCATAATCATTATCATTATTCATTATATACGCTTTTTGCTTTTGCCAAGTGTCAGCTGACCACAGCCAGCTTAAACGAGAGCCAGAGCAATGCCGGCGGCAGCAACGGCTCCAGAAAGAACGGCGTTGAGACCGGAGGCGCCGTTCTTCTTCTCGTCGCTCTTGGCGGAGGCAGAGGCAGAGGTGGCGGCGGCGGCAGAGCCCGAGGCAGCGGAAGAAGTGAAGGCGCCGTCGGCAACCTCCTGGGTGGTGGGAGTGGAGTCGGGCGCAATCTCGCCGTCGGTGGTGTTGAAGCACATGGCCGAAAAGCCCGTGTTCTGGAACTTGTTTCGCTCGACAAAGAACACGTCGGCGCACACGTAGTGCGAAATGTTCTGGGTGCCGTCAATGGCGTTGTACTCGAGCTGGATGGTTCCGTTGGAGCCGTCCCGCACGTTGCTGGGAATGTCGGGGAAGGTGTAGCACGCGTGGCCTCGGTCCGACTCGGCGGAAATGTTGCCGTGGAAAATGTCCTCAAAGTCGTCCTCGGACGTGGGGTTGTTCTGGTACGAGATTCGCACCCGCAGGTCCCAGGCCTCGTCCTTGGCCACCAGCGCAATGTGGCCGCCGGTGAGGGGGAAGTTGGTTCGGTTGGAGGTGGCGGACGAGGCGCCGGCGCCGCAGGGACCGGTGTTGTCGTTGTCGTCGGCCCAGGGTCGGTCCTGGGGCCACAGGAAGGCCACGGGACCCATGCTCTGGGCAAAGACGCCGCCGTGCTCCTGGGCGGAGGAGAAGGAGGCGAGAGCGACGACGGAGGCGATGGAGGCTGCGGAGAGAAGCATGGCGGAGAGACGAGATGTAGATCGATTAGATGGCGCAAAAAGTGATGGAATCGATAGCCTACTTATACTTTGGCGGGGCGTTGAAGCTGGACCAGGTGCAAGCCGTAGCGGAACTTTGTTTGGAAGCTTATTTTTTATCATTTCAATCGCATGTAGCGGACGTGGGGGAGGTTGTATTCGCGGGGGAAACGGTGTTGCGGAAGGGTTGGAAAAGTGAGATTTGTACGGATGGACTCGCAGGAGTGCTCCGAGACGAACGCACTCTTCAGAATCTTTATATGTCTACTATGGAGACTTTCACACTGCCATTTATTAACAAAGTTGATGCTTATTGGCACCCGTATAACGGTAGGGTAACTTGATCAGAAATTGAGCTACGAACTCGGTTGAAGTAGCAATCGAATTCTGTGCTTTTGAAGAGCCTTTTGCCTTTGTTATTTTTCCAGAAATCCTTCAATTCCAACTTTTCCTTTTCTCCGCTCGCCATCAGATAACATACCCTGCACTCATGCGCACCATGTGCTGCAACCCAATCCCCCTAAAGAACAAGGTTTCGTGCTCAAAAATACAGTTTGGAAAAATAGTCCACTTTATCAATTCCATCGTTGCCTCCAAACCATGTCAGCCGAAAGCCGCGGGAAACGAAAATAGCCGCAATCGAGCCACAATCCCAGTTGGAGGCTAGTCCTTGCGATGCCGAGCTCGGTGGTATGTCTTAAATTGCCGTAGCTGGTCAGGAGAGTGAGTTATGGCGCTTTTGGTGCTCCCAGTCGCACTCACTTGCTCCAAGGAATGTGTGCCAAGATGTCTTTGTCAGAAGTCGACGAGAAGGAGAGAAAACAATTCAGCAAAGATGCGGGAAAAAAGAAACTGGATAGCTGGCATTGGAAAGACAGGAAGAATGAGATCTGGCATTTGTGAAAAATCCCACTAGTCCGTAAATGGCTTTTATGGTCAGCTCGAAGAAAGCGAAGTTTGTTGTAGGAGGATTTTCGCTTGAACCAGTGGTGGGAAGCGCTAAAGAGATTCTAAAAAGTGCATTTTGCTCAGAAATCCAGCACAAATCTAGTGGTACCATTTGTTTCCATGTAGAGGTCTTTGGCGTGCTTTTGTATCACGTAGTTGTGGTCGGGTATAGTTCAAAACAGTCTATGATAATAGCGGTTTGATGAACTAGTGATTGGTACCATTGGAATCAGCTAGTCATTTTAATAGAATGTATTTATCAGATTCTCTGTAATTTGGTTGTCTTTTCTTCTTCTTTCGAAAATGGAGACGACTCAGAAGACATCCTCGGATTCGCATCTGAGGGGAAATAGGGAAAGTCGTTACCAGAAAGAAACTGATAATGATGCACATGAAGACGTTCCGGGGTGAATGCACTTTTCCGAATTCTGATAACTGGAATGTATCGTTTTTTTATAGTAAGTTCTCTCTCCCGTATTTACTACATCTAGTCTATAGTAACAGTACTGTAGAACTGTCCAAAAGTAAAAAAAAGCAGGCAACACATGTAAATAGTGGCTTTTGTGTTGGATTTAGTATCGAAACGTTTTATTACCTATTTACCGTACTTCGTCTTTTACCAGAAGTCAATTTGAAGAATGTTACCATACTGTGGTGCATCCTATAGATCTAGATTCATCTTCATATACTGTCTGGACACTTAAAAGGGGCCTGGGAAGTATAACTAGATCCAGAATTCGATTTCAAACCTGCTCCTCTTTTTCCATGTTCAATCAAGTTCCCACTTACCCATAGGACGTCTCATTTGGCTTTGAATGTCCATATGATAGCAGACCTGAGAGAGATGTCGGATGTTTCCAATACCTATTCCTACTAAGCTCTGCATTTCTTGAACGATGCACTTTTCTGATTTCTCATAGCCCCTTTATATCTTTCCATAGGAGTGTTGCAAGTGGGCAAAGGATGATCCCCTCAATGGAGCCTTTCAAGAGGCTAATCAGGTGACTAATACAAATGAAAACAACTTTGGGAGAGCCCATAAAGCCATTGAGCTCATATAGCATTAATTGAAGTCCATAAAAGTTGTTCCAGTTGAAACGATATTCCATACAGTAACACACCTACCCACTCCCTACACTTGAGTAAACAGGACGCTATATTCAGCTCTCCAGTGACTCTATCGCCATTCCAGAAACACTACCATTCTTGAAATCGCTCTCCAAGAACATTGCACTTTTCAGATTTCTTCAAAATCACTCCATCACTTTTTTGTCTCTCTCTCGTTTTTCCACCTTTTTTTGGCACATTTGCAAATATTTAATATTGAAAAAACAGAATAATAAAAAACGGTTTCAACTCTTGATTGATTATTTTATTTTGTTTTTATTTAATTTAATATTTGATCATTTTAATTAAGCTCCATCATTGGGACCAATATGGGGAACATGGTTAACGCGCGTAAATTGATTTGTCTCTCGACAACCCGTCACCACCACACCTCTTCCCCGTTTGCCCCGCCAAACACCCATTCCTCACGCTAAACCAGCCAATCACCAGCTGCCACGTATCATCTTTCGCCGCTCCACACGACTGGCCAATCAGCGACCGCATACCACCACTTTCCACGGCTATATAATGGCTCGAAGATCCGCCCGTCTGGCAGCCCTCGAGGCAGCCAACACCACCGCCACCACCACCGCAAAAGCTGCCCCAGCGGCACAATCGGCCCAGAAGAAGCGCAAGGCGGCCAACGGCAGTCACGACACCGCAGATGTGACCCCCACCAAACAGGAACGACCCCACAAGGCCCAGCGCCGAAAGGTCCGCGAGGGAACCGAGGAGCTCGAGGACGCGGTGGACACAAAGGACGTCAAGGGAGTAGCCCACAACGACGACGACAAGACGGACACCGAGGACGCGCCGGACGGAGCCGAGGCCTCGGAGATACCGGAGATAAGCGACTTCGCCGAGCTCGAGGTGGGATCCAGTCTCCGGGCGAACCTCACGTTGGCCAACCAGGACGACGAGACCGTTGACTTTTCCGAAATCGTCAAAAAGACGCCCATCGTCGTCGTTTTCGCCTACCCCAAGGCCTCCACCCCCGGCTGCACCCGCCAGGTGTGTGGCTTCCGTGACAACTACGCCAAGTTCACCGCCAACAAGAACGTCAAAATTTACGGGCTGTCTGCGGACTCTCCGGCGGCGCAGAAAAAGTTCCAGACCAAGCAAAAGGCGCAGTACGAGCTGCTTTCCGACCCCAAGCACGAGCTTCTGGGGCCTCTCGGGGGTACCAAGACGCCCGGAAAGGTCCCCAAGGGTGTGATTCGAAGCCACTGGATTTTCAAGGACGGAAAGCTGGCGGTCAAGGAGGTCAAGATTGGCCCCGAGGCCAGTTTCACCAAGGCTCTGGAGGTGGTCGAGGGGTGGAATTGAGGTCTCGAGATGTGACAATTGTTTGGGTCCGCTATAGTAACTAACATTTTGAAATTGGCCACGGTAGAGTGGGGGCCGTTGAGGTTAACTCCTCTGGAGCTTTCGAATTGGCCCTGCAGTACCAGTATGGATCTCATGAGTTGAAACTGCCTCTTAGGGCATGCTCCCAACTGAACATTATTTTGCTAAAATCTCTACTGTAGACGCACAATAGTATTTTTTGGCCACCAACATGCAACGAGGACAATTGCTTGGATGCTTAGCCAGCTTCACCTTCCTGTTCGTCTGAGTATGGGTAGCTTCCAAGGGTGGTGCTATACTCTGCATGAGAAACATTCACATCCTGTGGGAAATACCTTGCTAAAACTCCAGGAATCTCTCGAGCGAGTAAAGTCCCAAACCCAGTGCTACTCTTTAGAACCAGAGCAAAGAACCAGTGAGTGCATAGAACCAGTGAGTGCCAAACGCCTGAGCTAATGAGCCACTTTCAAGGACTGGCTCTCTTGAAACTCACTGTTGCAATGTCGGTACTACTCAGATGTGTTGAGGATGTAAGTATCGCGGAACCTCGAGAGAGAATGTAGCTCAACATTTATTCGGTTCCTCGAAAGACTAGGTGAAATTCCCAACCTCTTTGGGTTAATAATGGACCATTGAGTCCAACCCAAATTTGAACTGTAGTGAGATGTGCGTTTTGGTAGATTTTTGATAATTCCTCTCCTGGAAACTATTTTCTGAGACATATTGACTTGTAGAGAGTCCAGCTATTCGTCTACTGAGAGGTATGGCCATCTCAGGTGAATTATCGATGAATATAAAAAGAATCTATTAAACTTGAGCCCAGATTACGGTGGACGGACAGCCAACTTTCTGTGCAACATAACAAGCGATTTAGAAGTCCTATAAGAATTCAAAAAGTACTTTCATACTCACAATCGAAATTCAAGTAGAATGCACTCTTCAGATATTCCTCAATACCACCACACCGCCTTTTAGACAAGTTTTAAAGAAACCCAGTAAAAGAAAACTGGCCTCCAGAACTTTATTTTCAGCGCCTTACCCCACAGCTCGTGATATGAGTTAGTAAATAATATAATGTCAATTTCTGCCTAATCAGACTATTCGGGGGGTCTCATAGTACCTATTTTTATTCCGAATTCTCTGGAACTCGACTACAGGGGATTTTTCAAATTTTTACAAAGAAATTCTCCAAAAACCTTCGTGCGCAGCTAAGTTTGCCACCAGCTTTTTCATCAGCAATTAATAGCATAGTTTTGCAGCTAAATCTTTTTCTGGAAAGATCATCATATCAATTTTCACTTATATTTTCATTCTGTTCTTTTTTATGGTCTGTTAACCACCATAATGCTTCCTTCTCGTTCTCCCTAGTTCCATAAGATTCTCGTAACTTCGCTGAGACATATCCCATGCAATGATGAACATGAACTTTTGCCACTGTGAGCATCCTCCTCGCAATTGGCATGGTTTAGGGTTCTCTACCTAATGGACACATAATCACGTCGCCGTGGAGACTGATATTGGCAACTTTACTCTTATTCTCCGCGAGTATATAATCCCCCTCTTTCCCATAGTATGAATGTATCGTATTTTTCCCGTTTCTCTTGTGAACTCTGGAATTGATCTCCCTGGAGCACCGCCACTCTAGGAGGCTGTTGCCACCGATTAACCCGGTGACAGCCAGGCAACCCGCTACCGCCGTGTGTACACGTGCATACCAACTTTCCCCCCAAGACTCTCCGAACACCCCCTCGTGTTCAACACTTCCGAGATTTACCCGGTCCTAGACGCCCATCTGCGATCGGGAGGTCTCACACCACTGAGGATCTGAAGTGCATGATCTTGAACCCAATATCGCCCCCTCAGGAATATAAATACCCCCCTTGGGCCCCTCTTGTTTCATCAGAAGTCGACCGGTCTCTGGACATCTGCAAAGGATCGGGTCGTCGTTTTTGGAGAGATGCTGTGCTTGTCGAGCGAGAGTGAAGGCACAAGCTGTTGTTGAGTGAGAGCCACAACTCTAAGTAGTGAAAGCGACGAAGCAGCGAAAGTTGTCGAGCTGGAACACCAGCACACCTCTTTTCATGCAGCCAGAGCACCTGACAGTGACGAGTATGCCTAGCCAGCTACTCAAGAGTCGAGTGTGCTTGCAATGGTTTGGATCGCATCCAAGGGTGAAATTCCCTGCATGAGCAATACTTTGGGGTCTGCCAACTGGTTCTGTTTTCTGAAATGATTGCAGCACACCAGAAAATGCAGAGTTGGGCTGCCAAGCCTCAACTATTATGCATCTGTTGAAACGGATTAAACCCGCACCTGCCGAACCCTCGGGTTACGAAGCAACGTATGAGCGAGTAACTAAGACGTGAAGCAGTGCGAAAGCAAAGCTGTCGAGCGAAAGAAACCCCATTGGACATGCACCTACCAGCATTCGAATGGTGACGAGTACGCTTAGCAAGTGGCTCAGGAGTTCTTTCCGTGGATGAACGACTACGGGCCCTGAATAAGAGACACATGAGTTCTCCGATTAGGATTGGGTAGCTCCTGGATTGGGTAGCTCCCTTGGGTGAAACTCCCTGCATGGATAACATCACTGAATGATTTTGGGGCACTTCTGCACATGACTCGGTCCTGAACTAGTCATGTTCCCCATCCCCAATTTGGCACGGTAAAGAGCCTCAACCTTCGGGTAGCCGCCAGAGCATAAGAATCGAATGAGATCGCCATTGAGCAAAGAGCTTGGACCAACCTGCCATGCTGCCAGAGTAAAGAGCCAGTCAGAGCAGAGACGCCAGGACTAGTGCCGCCGACCGACAAATGCCACGACAAATGCCACGATACAAGCCACGACAAACGAACTGAAACGAACGCCGCCTGGAGCTTGCAAAGAGCTTGAGCGACCACGCCAATGCCGCCTCATGAGCCAAGAGTTTCGACCGCAAGCTACCACTGCTGAAGCCATCAGACAGCGTTGCTGTGAGCTGTGCGCAAAGAGCGAGAGCCTGGTGATTCTTCCAGAGCCTCAGCCGCCCTATAATTTCAGAGCTATCAGGGCCTTGAGAGACCTGGCATGGGCCAGCACCAATCAGTAAGAGCCAGAGCCATGATATCAGAGCCATACAGCCAATAAGTGCCAAGGAGCCGATAAGAGCTAAGCTGCCAGCGTCATCGAGAGCCACAGAGCCAGGGAAAGAGCAGTCCATCGTGTCCATAAGGACAAGCAGTCGGAAGAGACCTGTCCCTGAGACAGTCTCGCGCCAGCATTCAGCAAGGACGTGGGCAGTCGAACCTCAAAGAGGATGTAGACTGGCCGAACCTTTACTTAGTATGAAGAGGAGTAGGTGAAATTCCGAACCTCTTGGGTTAATAAATCATGGACCACAAAGTCCCACCCAAATCTCCTATCGTAGTAGTGCTTGTAGATGTGTTTCACGTAGATTGCAGCGGATCTTGTCGGTTCCAAAGGAGCATGCGGCCGAATTAGTGAATGGATACGGCCACAATTGGCAAAGACATGAGTCAGTCTGGCCCGACATGTTCCGCGTGGCATTTGAACTCGGTCCAGCGCCAAGATTTAAAGAAGTCAATGGGGTATGATCCAGCTTGGGGTTCTTTGAAGTCGGGACTTATCACTAAGTCAAAGGCCATCATGTGACCACGTCACTTTGGAATTAAGATATTTCAATAAAAAATCCCTGGGAGTCACCGGGAGTCATTTTAGTGGTCAGACAAAGGAATCGGGTACCGGGGCAACAAATTGCTGAATTACTAAAGAAATTAAGGTATCAGAGTATCTAATAAGTTACCAGGGTAATGAAACACCTATACAACAAAGAAAAAAGACCGAATTAGGGTATCAGATTACTTATCAGGACCAATTACATAATCAGACAAAGAGATATCCCAAATAGGAAATACTTTAACCTTAAATTTCCAGAGATACGCGATAATGCCCTCGGAAAAAGAAGTTTCCGGGGGCACTCTGAGGTTTCATGGCGTTTGTCGAGAAAGAAAAGAAATTGCCAGCAGACTAGTATCGCTCCTTGGTGGTATCACCAAAGACTTGAAGCTCCTGCGATGGATTGCAGGCCTGGCTTCTCGGGTTGAGCCGTCCCACCGATTTTTTTGGGATTTTTTCCTCTTTTTTTTTGTTTTGTGGTTTTTCCTTTTTTTTTGGTTTTCTGGGTTAGTAAAGAAGACGAAAGTGCGGATAATGACAGCACCGGTTGACCGGTTGAGGTAGGAATATGAACTGTGTAACTGTCACCTGGCCGGGGTACCAATAACACAATGAGTGTCACGATAGCTTGGTAAAATATGGCCTAGATTTCAACCTCACTGTCGTTCCACTTGTCACAGAGGGACCATAGCGACAGCGAAGTTGATGTCTGGCCTAGACATCAACCACGCCATTACTGTAGTAGCTCTTGTAACTTGATTTTGTTCCTCATCTCTTGCTGTCGTTCCTTGTCGTTTGTTCGCAAAGTACTCACTAGTGTCCTTAATGGTGGAAGCCAGCCAAGGTACGCGTTCATGGGGAACGGGTGACTGACTTCCGGGGTGAGAGAGATTATCGAAGTCAACCTAGGAACGTCGCTTCTGACGTCGACGTCTTCGGCTGCCAGAGTCAATGACCATCTGCTCTCGGAGGGCGCGGAGGTCGGCCGCTTCGCAAGCCTCGAGGTACTCTTCGAATGTGAGGGTGAGGGGGAGGGTAGAGAAGTTGGTAGTCACGGTGGTCATTCTTTGGTAGCTTAGGATGGAGAAGAAGAAAGAGCATTGAGTGGCTTTTGGGGTGTTTTATAATGGGGGCAGTTGGGAAGTTACACAAACACAATATGTGTGATGTAGATGGTGATTTTGGTTGGAGCGGCTAAGGAATTAAAAAGAAACAAGAACTGGTATAACAATATCGTACTTGTGAATCCGATGAGTTGTACGAATTCTCTTTTCAGCCGAAATAGGGAGGTGTTACAGTACCGTACTTGGGTCATCACTTGGCAATCACATATTACGAAATCAGTGTGTTAAGTAGGCCAACAGAACCACAGAACACATAACTTCTAAATGAACGACAAGAAAATGTCACTGCAGTGTTTCAACTGTACCTTACTACACCCATATATATCGTGTATATGGTGAACATGTAGTAAGGTGGTTGAATTCAAGGTTCGTGATCCTGTGATGCACAACCAAACTTTAGTCTGATTTTGGGAAGAAATATAGAGATCTCAACCAGAGGAGAAATCAGGCGTCAAAACTGTTCCAACAAAGTAAATTCATTTTTGCAACGTGCTGAGCAGGCTAATTTGATCTTCTCATTACAGTCATTGTGTTTGTTTTTCACTTTATATCATCCATGGGTGAATTATAACATCTTCAAACAGCACGTCATCATGTGTGTCCGATTGCACTTCATACAACGGATCTGTCACCATCACATCCTTAATTGCCGCCTACTAAAAAATCACTTCTCCCACCCGTGTGATGGTTTCTCTATTTAGACCCCCTTTCAGATTTAACAAAACCTTATTTACTCATCTACTTTACAGCTATCACCACTCCACTCTCACAACTCCACACACTACTAATGTCACAGGAAATATTCGCGCTGCGAGAAAAACGAGAGGGCCTGCAGGAAGCTGTGGACGCTCTCTACGACGTGCTCAAGTCTCACAACGTCACGATGGACACGTCTCTCACAATCGACGGATTTCCCCGGGCAGATATCGATGTGGCGCAAATCCGGAGCACTCGACACCAGATCATTTGTCTGCAAAACGACCTAAAGAGCGTCCAGAGCCAGCTGGAGACGGCCGTGGTCAACTACTGGGAGAACGGAGGAGCTGGCGAGTCTGGCACTTCTCTCAACGGCTCTGTGGGTGGCACTACTGGTGGTGGCACTACTGGTGCGGCCAGTGGAAGGATGGTCAATGGCTCTTCTGCTGCGCCCATTGTCAACACAAGCCTGGCGCCGTTCGCCACCGTTGGAGCCGTGTCTGCGGGCTCTCCTGCCGAACAGGCAGGTCTACAGACCAACGACAAGATTATTCGGCTGGGCTCCGTGGATGCTACGACTCCCAGAATTCCCCAGGCCTTGCCTCTGGCGGTTGTTGAAGGTGTGAGTATGATATGAAATGTGGCCTATGGTGTGTCACTGCGGCTTAAACTAACACAGAATCCAGTAGAGGTGCAGCTGTTTCGTGGTGACGAAACCCTCACTCTCACGCTGACCCCGGCCACCTGGTCGGGTTCCGGCCTCATCGGTGCTGCCCTGAGGCTGCTCTGATATGCCAGCCGTTAACCGCCATGGAGAGTGGAGGCGAAAATGATGGTATCCTTGGGCTGCAGAATGTACTTGTCTTCTCCCTCCAGCTCCCAGTCGGAGTCGTTGATGAGAACAAGCACACCGGGCCGGACGGTGTCGTCTTGCAGGAAAATGTTCTTGCCTTCCTCCCGCTTGTGGTCGGGCATCATGGTCTGGACCATGTGGTGGAGGAGCCAGTTGACGGAAGAGTCTTCGGGGATGTCCAACACGTGTTTTCGGTTGCCATCAAAGGCCGTTTCCAGTCCTCCACTGTGTTAGCTGGTGTGGCTAGTAGGTTGTTTGGGCGGTGTTGGCTGCTCCTACTCACCTGAATTCAACTGTGATTTGCATGGGAGTCGTAAGTACGTGCTGTATGGAGTTGGACTTGGTTAGTTTTGGGCTTTCCACTGTGATAGATATTTGAACTTTATTTTTAGTAGGGGCAGATCGACTCGAATATTGGCACGCACAGAGTTTGCTGGTGTATAGTTGTGGCGTATTTATGCTGCTTCTTTGCTCTATAATCTGGTTCCGATACGAATGCACTTTTCCAAACTTGTATTGCATGATCATGGCGAGAAAATGGAGGCTTGTAGATTTGCAGTGATCATATAGTCGTAAACCTTATTTTGGAATCATTGAGAAAACCTGAGAGTCAAGAGATTGTTCATTTTATATAGCTGTTGAGAGTTGGTGAAGAGCGAAAATGGTTTCAATACTTTTGGTATGAACAATACTTTTGGTATGAAATTTGAAAACATTTCTACTCTTTCGATTTCTCAAATCACGGGCTTGGTTCGCTTTGTTTGATCATGTGTCGATTGAGAAGCCATTATAGAGGTCTTGATAGATGGAGAGAAACATTAGAAAGGAAATGTTTACATAGTTAGGCTCGAAATTTGAATCTAAGAGGTTTGCACTCTTCAGATTTCCTTTGAGGCTATTATAATACGTTCAGATGGTAGATACAAGTTTCTGGGTAGATCCTAACAGTAGAGTCGAATATGGTTGGGTTTTTGTCAGATGAAACTTGTTCAATTGCTCTGAAACTTGCTTAGATCGCTCTATAAGAGTCTATCTACCAGCTGACAATTATTCGACTTCATTCAGCCCCTTTTCTATCAAATCATATGGACCCCTAAAACACCATAGAGCTTACCCTGTCCAACACTATCCTAGACACAACCCAGAATTAAAATATATGACTGTTTGTAGTTCTTATTACACATGTAAATAGGTCATATTTGGACTCATTCTGTTCACGATTTGATTCTGCATCTAATCACATTCTCCTTTTCTCAAAGTATCCTCTATTCGTTGAGTTACAGAAGTTTCGAGAATCAAAACAGCTTTTAGCAGAATAATACCCAGATTTCTTTTTCCAAAGACAACCTACACCGCCTAATAACCATTCCTAGATCATTGGGGCATGCTCTGTTTTGCTGACTAAGCATGTGCAGCCTTCCAGCAAAGAAAATTAAAGTGCGGCTTCCAAATGTTTGGAAATATGGACGAGATAAAAGTGGCCTGTGTTGGACGAAAAAAGCATGATCCTGGCAGATATTTGGCACCTTGGCACTTTTGGATTGGTCAGCAACGGTGTGCGTGTCCTAAAACCGACTTTGGCAACCTTCCATGACCTTCCACGGTGTTCTGTCACTATCTCGTTGAAGTAGTGCCGTGTCTTGGGATGGGAGGAGGAGGAGTAAGGTAAGGGAGAGACTTGTTTAGGCTGGAAGAGGCAGACAGGACCACACCAATTGCGTCGTTGGTGGTGCGATTCGAAATCGGAAAACGCCAGAATGCTCGACTGGTTGCGCTCGTCTCTGTAGAGCTTTCAGAATCGAAATCTGATCACTTTCCGCTCGTCTACGCCCCCCCCAAACCCCAAACGCTCCCAGTCCAAATTAAAGTTCCCCACCTCGCACACTTCCCCAACCACCACCTACTACATCTCCATCAACGTCTCACCCCTCAACTGCACACAAGTCGATCATGAAGTTCAGTTTTGTTTCTGTGGCTCTCGCCGTGTCCGGCGCCGTCGCCTGGGGCCAGAAGGCCGCCCCCATGGAGATCCCCATGGCGTCGCATCTCGATTTCTCCGCCTCGGCTCGCATTGGATCGCTGGAGAACGGCCAGGTTGGCGCTTCGGACGCCGGCTTCTTTGCCACCAACACGTACGTCAACGGCGAGCAGGTGCCCATCCACCTGACGTTTGAAAACAAGGAAAAAGACCCGATTTCCGTGGTGGCGGTGGGCGGCACCTTCTACGACCTCAAAACGGACCGGGTTGTGGTGGCGGTGCAGGGCACGCAGGTGGGCCCCGTGGGCGTCAACAGCGGCAAGACCGCGGCGCTGGAACACGTGTTCGAAACCAGCCTGGACGCCAAGGACTACCGAAACGTGATCCAGGTCTACATCCAGCATGGCAACGAGGTCTACCAGGTGCACGCCTTTGACGGGCCCGTGACCGTGGTCGACCCCGCCGTGTCCCCCGTGTCCATCAAGTTCATCTTTGCGCAGATTGTGCTGGGCATCACCGCCGCCGCCCTCGGCTACTACGTGGCCACCACCTACGCCATCCCCTATGCCACCGGAACGTACGGCCAGGAGAAGAAGCCCGTGCGGGCCAAGGTTGTGGTCCCCGCCGGAACCGGCGTCAAGACCGGCCCCAAGGGCTACGACGAGAGCTGGATCCCCAAGCATCATCTTGAGCAGGAAAAGGTCAAGGTCAAGAAGCGGGCCTAGGCGCGACCCGACGGAAAGAACGAAATAATCATGTTGTATAATTGTTATATGTGAAGAATGTAGGTGGCAGAGAGAGTGAGCGCTAGTGTCAGGTAGGGCCATGAGTTGGGATGGATTGGTCTTTGGAGCAGGAACACGTCCCTGGATATGGTTAAATAGACGTTGAGTGTGTGTCTAAAGGACGCCAATGTGATCAGAATCGCATTTGGAGACGAATGCACTGTTTGGATTTTCTATATTCGCATTATTGCGCCGTTTCAAGAGAGTCTTGTTGGTGGCAAGGGTGGTTGTTCTTGAACGCAATTAGTCGATGATAGGGTCTAAATATCGCAAATCCAAAGAGAGCGTTTTGTTCATAATTCGATTTCCAATGCATCAGCAAAGTGTTTACTTCCATTGCTCTTTCATTCCCTCTTTTGCAGTCCTAGTTGTTGTTGTACCATCACATTGGTTTCTAAAAGAGAGCTACAACGAAAGCTGAGCTGGAGATTTGGAAAATCCAAAGAGTGCATTCGTTGTTAAATTGTTGTCTGATATGTATGAACAGTACTCTGCCTTACCAAATAAAAGCATTCGTTACCTTGGTTTCGTCTGGTATGATCTACACATCCACTCCGAGAGGTGAACCCAACTTTCGCTGTGTTTGCCCAATCGCAATTCTGAAAAGTGCATTCGCTTCAGAATTGGATTTTGCGTCGTTCTCTGTGGCTTTTGTGTCCCCAAATGCGCTCCAGAAATACCACGGCCAGACAGATTCAGGATTAAATATGCACGCATATGCTTCCCCACAAGCGTAACTCTAATACCAGCCACTCAGATTCAACCCATCAGATTCGACACTTTTTTGGGACGCAAATAAGGTTTTTCAAACGACTGAACAGTCGAAAAGACACCACCCAAAAGGGCCCCTCCAACGGCCGTTTTTGGGCGTACAAACTCGCAATAAATCCCCAAACTCCCTAATTGAACAAAATAAACGCACTTTGCCGCTTCGGAAACCCCGCCAGCCCCCTAACTCGCCCCGTACAAGCCGTCTCCAAACCCCGGTCACGTGAACAAACTTTGCCTCCTCCCAACACCACACATCATCACCATCTTGGCCACCACTTGCTACAATCCAAAAATGTCCTTTTTTGGAATCGCACAGCCCGGACAGGGTAACGTGCAGGAGTACGAGTTTGACGACACGTACGACGACCAGCTCGGCGGCCAGCTCGACGAGTCTGGCGACGCCTTCAACGACGAGACTTTTGGCGATGTCAGTGTCGGTCGAGATTTTGATTTCCACGGCGAGACCGCCAAAATCTCCTACGCCATCGACGAGGACCAGGTTGCGTACGAGCGACGGGCACCCCAGCCCGCCTCCAACCGGCAGCAGCAGCAGCAGCAGATGCACCAGCAGCAGCAGATGCACCAGCAGCAGCAGGCACCCCCGTCGCTGCAGCCAATGGCGTCTCTGTGGGGCGCGCCGGACCAGAAGGAGCGGCTGATGGGCGAGGGCCAGGAGCAGCAGGGCCAGCAGCACCAGCAGCAGATGCAGCAGATGCAGCAGCAGTACGCCCAGCAGTACCAGCAGCACCAGCACGTGGCGGCTCCCTCCGGCGGCCAGGCCATGTCTCTGGAGCAGATTGAGGCCCAGCTGATGGGCCGACAGGTCCAGGCGCCCCAGGCCCAGGCCCAGGCTCCTCCCCAGCAGGGCCAGGCTCCTCCCCAGGGCCATCCCGGCCAGTTCCCCGGCTACTACCAGGGTTTCCCTCCCGGCTACCAGGGCCACCCTGCGCAGTACCAGCAGCAGCAGCAGCAGCAGCCCTGGCAGTTCCCTCCCCTGCCCAACCACGACCTGAACATGCAGATGATGATGCACT